>KL647301.1:715883-751048 GCA_000727475.1 Sarcocystis neurona | reverse complement strand
TGTTGCTGCTGCTGCCGCAGCTGCTCCTGGTCTGCTGCTGTTGATTCTGTTGCTGCTGCTGCTGCAGCTGCAACACTGGGTACTGCCACTGTGTGTTTGGGTGTTGTGACGGGGCGGTGGCTGTTGCTGCTGTGTTTTGGCTGCTGCTGCAGATGGGAGAGTGCCCAGTCGACCTTCAAATTCCACGTGATGGTCCCCTCGGTTGCTCTGCTGACGTTTCAAGTTCATTCGAGCGAGGGCAACAAGGCAGAGCTCTGCGGCGCATTTTCGTTGCCAGTCACGTCGGTGCGCCAAGGGTACGCCGCTAGAAGCTCTAATACTTCTGTATACGTCTCTTTAATACAAATACATGTCCTATACATTATATATATATGTATACGTGGATATACACACCTATATCTGTGCGCATATATATATATATATATATATGTATGTATTGTGAATGTATATGTGTAAGAAGATTAGATGTTTAGAGTTTAGTTGTATAAATGAGTGACCAGGGCAGCTGCGTCTTGGCGTCGACTGCTGCTTCTGCTACTCTCTGCGCCAATTCCCGTAATTCTGGGCGCGTTTTTGTTCAAGTAAGTGGTCAGCTTGCTGCTGTCGCTCTGTGTCGTTCGGCTGCTAAGTCTCGTCGTTCGTGCTGCCGTCCTCCGGGGCTGCTGGTGTCTGCTGTTTTGCTGCAGCTGGTATGGCTCATGCGGGGGGGTTTCT
Organism: Sarcocystis neurona; assembly: GCA_000727475.1. Taxonomy (NCBI): domain Eukaryota; phylum Apicomplexa; class Conoidasida; order Eucoccidiorida; family Sarcocystidae; genus Sarcocystis; species Sarcocystis neurona. Next base: position 750,334 of record KL647301.1, on the reverse strand, counting down.
GCTGCTGCTGCTGTTGCGACGGTGACTGTTGCCGATGATGCGATAGCTTGCAGGCGTTCCTGCTGCGGCTGCTGCTGCTAGGCATGTGCTGCCACTGCCGCTGCTGCACCTGTCGCTGCTGGTTATTTGCCAGTGTTGCTCCTGTCGCATGCAACTTCTTTGCGTTAGGATTCGCTGGGTACCGCTGCGGGACAGCCGCCTCCTGCCGACGCCTGAGTCGGGCCTGCTGGTACACATTACTATGGACAGAAGTCGATGAGGCCTGTGGCCCTCTGCAAACGCAGCAGCAGCAGCAGTAGCGCTGGAGGAGGGGCGGCAGGAGGCACAGCAGAAGCATCTCAAGAAAAGGACTGGCAGCAGGAGCAGCAGCAACGGACGTGCAGCAGCAGGAGCGACAGAAGCGTTTGCAAGCCCAGCCCGCTTCCCGGGTGTTGGACGCAAGGAGCAGCAGCGGCAAGACGAGGAGGCGGAGCAGCAACAGCAGCAGGAGCGCAGTGGCAGCAACAGAAGCAAAAACAGCCGGCGAAGCAGCAGCTGCAGCGGAGCAGCAGCGGCAATAGCAGCAATACCGGCAACAGCAGGAACAGCAGCAGCAGCAGCTGCGGGAGCGGCAGCGGCAGGAGCACACACGAATTGGGAGCAGCCGCAGCAGGGAGAGCAGGAGCAGCAACAGCAGGCGATCCGGCAGCGGCAGCACCGGCTGCAACAACAGCAGGAACTGCAGCGACAGGAATAGCAGCAGCAATAATAACAGGAATACCAGGTGCAGCAATCGGAGCAGCATTTCGCATAGTATTGGAGTGTTGCTTCGAGCAGTTGCCATTGCCCCCTCCTCTTCTCCTGGTACGTTTCCTTCCTTTTAACCCATTTCCTCGAGGCACCTGGAAGCAAACAGAACTGCTGTATCATTTCTATACATACGCGAGCCAGGGCGCATCTATATACATCTGTATATAGGTGTATATAAGGGTGGTGCGTACATGGTTGCCAACTTACCCATATATACAGGCTGTTTAGGTATGCATATAATGTGGGCTTATGTATGAGTCGAGTCCATATATATATATATATATATATGTATATATATATATATACCATCACATGTATTGTAGGTATGTACGTATATACACGCGTAGAGTCTCTGTATGTCCGAGTATACGTACTGTATATATGCATAGATACACGAATATATAAATATGTATGTATGTATATGTGTTTATATGTATGTGCGTGTATGCGTACATGTGTACGTGCATAAATTTGTATATGTTTGTGGTAGGGGTGGATTACTGCTGCTGCCACTGCTGCAGCGCAGTGTACTGTGTGGAACTGTTGCGACCGTGGCGAGAAGCACCTGGGTGCTGCTGCTGCTGCTGCAGCTGCCACTTGCCGCATATTTGTAGGCGCCACTGCTGCTGCTGCTTTGCTTCGAGCTGCTGCTATTGCTGCTGCTATTGCTGCTGCTCTGCTTCGATCCTCTCAGCTCTCCGTGTTCCTCCGAGTGATGATGCGCCTTCGCAGTGGATGGACCGCTGCAGCTGCTGCAGCTGCTGCGGAACGGGCCGGCTGCTCTTGTGTGTGTGTAGGCGCCACCGCTGCGTGTGGGGTCTGCTGCTGCTCGTGGGTGTGTGCGACACTGCTGTTGCCGGCTGCTGCGTATGCGGTGCTGCTGCTACTGCTGCAGGTGAAGGGGAGGGGGCTGTTGGTGCGTCGACGTCAGGCAGCAGCAGCAGCAGCGGCTGTTGCCGACGTGTGGAGGTGGCCAGGAACTCGAGAGCGGCAGCAAGACTGGCTGCAGAAGGAGTGCTGGAGAAGCTGCTGCCTTCTTATCCCTCCGCGTCGAAAAAGCACCGACGAACACTGCTGCTGCTGCTGCTTTTTCTGTGTCTCCTTCTTCGTGAGCCGCGGGGTTGCTGCCACGTAGACAGAAACCAGACGCTTCTTGATGTGTGTCAGCTGCTTCTCGAGAGGAGGACGTCCGAGGAGTCGTCGCTGTACGTCATGGGGCCGCACATTCTGCCGAGCTGCTGCAGCTGCGCTCCACCACCAGCAAGGCAGCTGCTCGTACAGGCCTCCCGGTGCCGCTGCTGTTCCTGCTGCCCAGTCCTTGCTCATCCTGCAGCTTCTACTTCTGCTGCAGGTGCTGCGACCTTTGCGGTTGCTGCCGCAGTTGCTCCTGCTGCTGCTCCTGCTGCAGTTTTTCCTGTCCAGTTGAAGGTTGTGCTGCACCTGCTGCAGTCGCAGCTGCCGTTGGTGTTGCTCCTGCCGCAGCGGCTGTATTTGGGGTTTGCTGCTCCTCTTGAACACGTGCCGCTGCAGCCGCAGAATACAGTGTCCGTAGAGGCTTCTGTCTATCGTTTCTCTCTTTTTTCGGCTCTTTGTCTGTCTCTCTCGCTTTCTCGCTGGGGGGATTTGAAAAGGAACAGGAAGACCGCCGCAGCAGCTGCTGCAGCAGCACACAGCATACTGTAGACAGCAGACGGCTGTCCCCGCAGCGGTAATAGGCATCCCTGTAAAATACACATCATACAAGAGTGACCCACATACAATTTCTTGCAGACATGGACAGTGGACACAGGATGTACATTTCTCTAGATTTAACAAACAAAACAATACCCAGCAAGAGGTACACCACGCTGCTGGGAGCAGTGAGTCATTTCCCGATATGAAGCAATGCGAACGACGCGCGCACGCGCACGCAGCCACTGGCGTCATATCTACGTAGTGGTGCTGCTGCTGTTTCTCCTCTAAACTGTCGCTCCTCCGTGCTGTCCTTCCTTCAGCGGGCATCCTTTACGAGACACAGCTACATATATGTACGTACATAAATGTACATACATACCTATTGAGAGAGAGAGCGGGAGATAGAGAAAGAGAGAGAAAACGTGTGTCAGTTGGAGAGGAATAGAGAGGCAATGTGTCTAAGTTGGTTGCTGTGCGTGAAAATTCGTGTGGACCGTAGATTTGCTGTTGTCTGGTGACACGTGCAGATACATACGTAGATAGATCGATACGCGTATAGACATATGGACTTGTAGGTAGAGGGAGGGATAGAGAGAGAAGCAGATATGAGGGGATGTACAGATAGAAAAAGATGTGCAGCTGTGCGAACCTGTATGTGTACCGATATTGAAGACATACATATATGTGTGTGTGTAGGTGCGTCTCTCGATACGTGTGCGCGTACGTAGGACGTAGTAGACAGAAGTGGACGTGCACATTCTGTGTATACACTCCCATACGTCTATTCACATGCTTGTCTTTTCCCCTCATTTCTTAGCTTGTAAAGATACAGGTTTCTTGGCAGATGTCTCCGTGGAAAAGGCTCCAACTGCGAGTCTTTCTGCGGGGCGTGTGCAGCGCACCTGCTGTTCTTCGCTTCACGCAAGTTGCTGCTGCGAGGGCGACACGTGAAGCAAAGAAATTTACACGAGTTCCTTCCGAAACCCGTGGATGCGTGCCCCTGTGTGGACCGGCGCTCGCATGCGCGGGCTGCTGTCCTTCCACCTGGACTCCTGGAGAGAAAGGGGAGAGCAGCACATTTGACACGAGTGCGCAGGCGATCGCGGAGACGTGTAAAATGATGTGCTGCGCCTTCCGGATGGCGCGCCCCGTAGTGAAAAGGCGCTTTGTGTGTTCTTTGGTGCGTTGTTGGCTACCTTGCTTAGATATTTCTCTGTACGTTGACGGAACAAAACTACTACAGGTTTGCGTTTCTACGCGTACATCCACGTGCGAGTAGACGTATGTACATACGTCTGCAGCATACATACCTATGTGAATACTCATATGTACGTGCGCATGTGTATATATATACACATAGGCACGTATGTGTAGACGTCTGTCTTTCTCTTGGAGGAGTTCAACCGTTTGGGAACTCCTGTCGGCAGCAAAAATCCGCGCCGTAGAATTGTCGCTTCTGCGGCAGTGCCGACTGCGCCTGCTCGGGACTGCAGCTGCATGCATGCAGGGTGTCAGACTGAGCTCGCAGAACAAAGCAGGTCGTAGGCCTCTTACCCGATTTGTCTTCCCGACGCACGTACTATCGAGACCCCGGGTGCGTTGACCTGCACCACGAGTGTGGCTCGGGCTGCACGTGTGTGAAGCAGGGCGTGTAGAGTGCCAGAAAGACGCGAACACATACACACATATCCTGACGTCTATGTGTAGGGACGTACAGAGAGACGGGCTGGGATGCGCGTATATTTTTACGCGTTCTCCTGACGCGTGAAACGATTCTGGTTTGAACTTGTGGAATTATGTGAGTGAGTGGAAAAGATTATTTGCAGTACAGGGGCAGGCAGACTTCATGTGCCCTGCTGCCACTGTTGGACTGCAAAGGCGCAGAAGGGAGAGACGTGATGCTGCCTGACGAATCGTTTTTGAAGCAGCTGCAGCTGCTGCTGCAGCGACAACTGGGTGTAGACGACAGCAGCCCGGCGCGTGCAGTAGAGCAACACTACGTGCGGTGCTGGGGGTGCTGGAGGCGCCGGTGGCTTCCAAAATGCAGTGTCTTCCACGCGCTAGCTGCAGGACTGCACGCTGCGCGACGCGGGAAGTAACGGCATTCTCAACACAGTCGTCCCTGCTACACTGCAGCACAGCGTGTACATGATGCATGTGCGTCGTGTTTTGAAGGATACACGTGGGCATTTTTGGGGTGTACTGAGGGCAAGGAGTGCAGGCAGAGGTAACGAACCTGGGTGTGGGGAAAAAGACTGATGACAAGGATGCATGCAGCACCTGTAATGCGTATGCGAAGCACGCCGTCGCTGCCTGCGATATCGGCAGAGAAGCGTGTCTTATGTAGTAGTACGTAATGTGCAACCTGAGCGTTAGTGGAAGAAGCGGCCTCGCAAGTGGTGAAAGGGAGGTGGCGCAGTGCACCGGGACTCGCTGTCCCAAGTAGCTATTGCCTGCTGCCGAAGCCCCGTCCTGCTGCCGTGTCGCGTAATTTGCTGCGCGTGTGATAGCCAGCGGCAGGGACAAGGGGTGTTCACTTCTCTTTGCGGCTGTGGCGGATGTACCACTGGAGCGAGCCGACAACATGCATGCACTCTGGCAGCAGCCGCTGTTGTTCCCTCGGGACAGCCTACGCAGAAGTATCAAAGCGACAGGAGGGAGAAACAAGGTTTCCAAGACAGACTGCGCAGCTGGAGGGAAACTGCGGAAGCGCGGCGAAAAGGGCACACGTGTCGCGACATGGATAAAAAGGGACGAATAAAGAGAGTACGAGTGCCGGAGGAGCAGGAGGGAGAGGTGGGCAGCGTGCTGCATGTGTTACACCCGTCGTGCTACCCCTCCGCCTGAACGCCCAAACAATACGTGTGTATCCGTTTTCATCCTGTCTGTAATATCGTTTGCTCGTGCCACTCGACAAGTCCGCATGGTGCGAGGACGACAGACGTCTGCCGCGAATACGTGAAAGAGCACGTCACCCACATCCTCTATACACACGATCTATCTTCAGCACTCGGCAGAGATACAGGAGCAGCAGGTGCCAACTCCACCAGACGCCTGCTGCTGTCACCGCGCAACCACCAGTAGATAATCGAAGCGCCTGCAGCGTCTGGGATATGACGCGGAGGAAATGCGCGGACGAATCGTGCAGCAGTAGCCAGAGTGCATCGAGCTGCACCTGCGCATGCTGCTGCGGCAGCGGCCCACAGGCTGAAACACCTTCAAATAGAGAGGGTGTCATTTGAAGTCCTCTACAGATAAACACATCGCAGGCAGAACGGAGATGCTCCTGCGGCCGCTCCTGCTGCTGCCACAGCACAGAAGCAACTAATAAAGACCCATATATATACACGTGTAACAGCATTGCATGACAAGTGTTTACTCCGCATGAGCACGTACCTATACGGCGGTAGATTACATCTACATTTGTTTCTTCTTCTGCGCTGCAGCCGTCGCAAACGTCTTCCTATCTGTCACTTCCTACATGGATACTTCCTGGATTTTCGAGCTGGTGGCGTGGATGCTACTGCTTGCGCGCGCATTCGCTATAGCTGATGCAGCTGTTGGTGCCTTCTGCTCATGCTGCTGATGCAGACGCTGCCGCCGCTGATGTCCGCGTTGCTGCGACGTCGAGTGCTTCCGCAGCAGAATCGGTGCTGTTGCTGCACGGGGATCACACCTGCATCTAAGATACCGTTGTTGTTTCCGCTACATGTCTGGCTGCTCGCGCTTATCACAGCTGTTGCGCTGCTGCTCCAGGCACTTCCGATGAGTGGGCCGCTGCTCAGGTGCGTCTGCGCAAACTGACTCCGAAGTTTCCACAGCTCTGTTGATGCCGGCGCAAGTGGTGAAGATACTGGTGCTTGTGTTAGTGACCCCGTTGCTACTGCTAGATTAGCAGCAATCCCACTGTAGCTGCTGACTTGCGTGCTGCTGATGCAGCAGCACTCGCGACCTCCTAAACACAAAATTGTTTCCTACCCCTGCTCTGTCCTTTCCGCACAGCAGGTATGGCGGGTCAGTGCACCTGCTGCGGCGATGGCAGTGCTGTCTTCGCTTTCGACGCAACAGCCGCAGCTGTCCGGAGTGGAATATTGCACGCGGTAATGCCACTGGTACTGCTGTCTGGATAGTGCTGCCAGTTCTGCTGTTGTTACTGCTGTTCCTGAAAGCGATGCTGGTAATGCTGCTGCTGCTGCTCCTCACGCTAATGCTGCTGCTCCTCACACTAATGCTGCTGCTGTTGCTGGTGGTGCGGCTGCTGCTATTGCGGTTGACAACCTCTTTGCGCATTGTATTGCACGTCCTAGTGCTAGTGCCCCATACGGATCCGCTGTTGCTGCTGCTCGGCATTGACAGCTGGCTACTCGTTGCGCTGTACTCCCGCCGCGCTTGGCAGATGTGTACAGCAGCTGCTGCTGGGGATGAGGCACCTGCTGCGAAAGTGATGTGGGCACCGGTGCTGCAGAGACGCAGCGGGGCAATTGCCGACGAATCGGCCACGCCACTCGTAGTCCGCAGCGGCGAGCAGTTCACTTTTTGAAGCTGACTCCATCTTTCCTGCGCTCGGAAGTTAGCGGCTACCACCACAGAGAAGCAGCAGCAGCAGTAGTTGGAAGCCCTAGCAGGGGCACCCTTGCGTCCCCGCGCAGGAGCCGCTGCAGGGCCACACTGCAAGGACACGTAGGCACACACTTACTTACGTGCGAATACACCGTTTTCACAAGCGTGTGTGAGGTGTGCATTTCCCTTCTGCCTACGGTGTCACTGAAGAGTCCCGCGTGAACTGCTACGATCGCGTCTTAAGATTCTCCTCGACAGACGTAATTATATCTGTGTCTGGGCTGAACGGAATTCGGGTTCGAAGAAGTAAAAAAAGCCGCCTGCTCTCCTAGTGGAGTTGTCGTGCCACCACAAAGGCGCTGCCACACGCTTGTGCGCACACACAGATGGCCGTGTGCATGTGGGTTGGTCAGCCTCCCTTTTTTGCAGCGGAAGCACCAGCGATGACGCACTTGCGACGAGCACAGCGTCGCAAAAAGTTGGAAAAAGTGTCACGCGTCTACGTGCGTGCGTCACAGAGAAGTGCGAACCTGCGTAAACAGCGGTGTTAGAAGCAGCCTGCACTGGTGCGGTGTCGCTGGGCGACGCCCATCGACCGCAGCTACCTCTCCTCACTTTCCGCAGTGGCAAATGTTCGCGGCTGGCACGCGTAGCTGCCAACGTGTTGTTGACAAGCTCTGTGTCACCCGCAGCGTCCCTGTACGTGCGTATGCAGCCTTCTTTTTTCCTTCGGCGTTCAAGGTGGGTACGTCTGCAGGCCGGCGTGCACGCGGAGGCTACTATCTTTTTTCTCCGCCGCACTTTCACACTCAGGTCTGCGTGCCCGTCCCGAAGAGGATCCCTACATACCTCATCACGTCTGTATGATCGCAGCGGGGGAGAGACCGCGCAGGTGTAAGCACTGCGACGCTTGTTTCTCTTGTGTGTGCAAATATGAGCTACGTTCCTCGTGCCAACAGACGAGGGGAGCGACCCTGCGGTCCTGTGCCATGACACGCATGTTTCACTCGTCGGAGACGCGTGTCAACAGAGTGCTACAGTTTTTGGAGATGAAGAAAGGTAGATGTGTGTGTGTATCCTTGTAGTCACTTGTGAACGCGTGAACTGTGAAGTCTTCGTGTGGGTCTTCACATGACCTCCGCGGGCAGAATTTGTTCGCCGGCTTGCAAACGCACATGTCGTCTGCTCGTGCAGCCCCTGTGCACATACGTCCCTCCCTGTCGGCCGCCCTTGCTCATCTTTTTTCGAAAGAGGGAAGCGTTCAACAGAAAAAGTGTCGTCTTTTCTTCGGGTTTCTTTGTTTAGAATTCACACACACAAATCCTGCGGACTTCTCCAGATGCAAGCGGAACTTCACGCTTGCGTCTCCTTATCTTTCTCTTCTCCTCTAATACGCATATACAGGCGCCTGCGCACGCGTCTCACTCACAAGTGCACCTCTACCTCCTGGCCTACGTCATCGCATATAAATACACATATATATATATATATATGTGGGCGTAAAGAAACATATATGCACATCTGCAGTACATGTATATATATACATATATCTATACACATACGAATATTTATACCTATAGACTTCATAGACATAAAACATATACACAGATGTATATATATATATTATTTGTATTCCTGCATAAAGAAGTGCACATATATCGACGCAGGAATGCAGGTGCGACGCGAAACTGGAGCAACCCTCCGTCCCACACCTGCGGACACTGGCAACTTTGCCTCGGTCGCCTGCCGCTCGGTCTAACGCGCAGAGGCAGCGTGAAATGCAGCAGCCTTAGAACCATCCAAAACCACAAAACAAACGAGAAACAACAAAGTCTGGCAGTTTTCCTCGCCTAAAAAAAAGTGGAGCTGTAGGAGCAGCAGCAGTCTTCCGCGGCGCCCCTACCGCAGCAGGTGAACTTTGTATATGCGTCCCTATTCATTTATAGAAATATATACACGTGCGGATACAAATATATATATACGTGTACGCAGACTGATGTGTATGCTGTTGCATGTATTGGCGCGCGCAGTCTAGAGAAAGACACAGACACGAATATGTGTACAAGAATAGGAAGAGCGATTTATACGGATGCACGACAGACACACAAAGCAGCAACTTGCCCTCGACTTCAAATAACGATGCTTTCGCGGCGCAGAATATATACAAATAGATATCTACAGCGCATCCACATACATATATACATATATATATAAAAAGAATAGCCCTATATGTTTATACTGCACCAATGAGTGGCGTTAACACTAGCACATATATATATATATATATATTACGTATACTCGTATATGTAATATATACTGCTCTTCGTACATATATATATATATGCATATAATATGTATATATATATACACGTATACTGCACTTACGAGTAGCGTTAACATGCGTGTATATATATACATATACATATATATATAGATTTATTACGTACATCCCCTTTTTATATACACTGCACATATATATATACATATATATCCCTATATATAATATATACTGCACTTATATTATATATATGTGTGCGCCTAACTATGTTAGATACCGCACTTATGAGTAGCGTCAATATACGCGCTGCGTACACAGGTATGGCCATGTACACATACACACAACATATACTGTAGCCACGTACATCCATCTCTATACGATCTATATCTGGTGAACACACATATATATCAATGCATACGATGTAACCGCAGAGCTTTTAAGAAGTACATATATATATATATACAGAGAGAGAGACATAACTTTAGTGTGTGTATATATTAAACGACTGCATAGGATATAACTGGACAGCTCTGAAACTACATATGGAGAGCAGTAAATGTATGAATACCTTGTAGGTGGCGAAGTGCACACGTGTGAGTGTAAACGTCGAGTTTCTCTCTCTGCAGGCACGCGCATCCCTGGACATGTACGTACACTGCAGTCGCGCGGTGTACGTACACCGCAGTTGCGGCGGCACGCGAGACGGACGAAGTGTTTCTCTTCTCTTCCGCCTTGTCTGCCAATTTGCTCGCTCTCCTTTTCCTTCACAATCTCCTCCCCTCTCGGTTCTCGAACTTCCCTCGGTGCTTCTCCGGTTGTGTGTCCCCCCCCCCCCCGTTGCGCCGCACTTCCCCTCCTCTTTCGCTTCGCGCATTTCTCCCCACCGACAGCACGACACGTCTCTTCGCGCCCCGTCCTGGCCGTCTCCCTTCGTGCGCAGGTGCCTTCTGCTCTCGGCGCTCTGCCTGCGCGATTCGTGCAGCTTTCTTTACGGTGCCGTTTCCCGCCACTCTCCCCCGTGGCACTTCTTCTGTTTTACTGTCGGTTCCTGCTTCTTCTACTTTTTTTTTATCTGCTGCGCCTTCGTCCCCTGCGCGACGGCACTTCTCACTCTCCGCCGCACGTTGTGCGTCTCTCTTCCTCTCAAAACGAAACTCTTTGCTGACATTTCCTCCTCTTCATTTCTCAACAGTTTCCGCGACAATGAAACGCGCTCCCCACAAACTTTCGCGTACTTTTCCTCATCTTCTCTCCACGAAGACATCTCTTCATGTACAGAGTTACCTTCATACACATATATATACATATGTATTTATACATACTATGTATACGTATACATATATATATGTATATATACACGTTTCGTTCATCCTTTTCCTATTCTGAATGTACGTTTGTCGTCAAGAAATACAAGTGCTTGTACGCACAAATTTGGGCTCTTTGTTCTCTCCTTTTCTGGTGTCTGTACACCACCTCTTGGTAATTCCAAGCAAGCTCTCAGCGGTACACAAGCGTCTTCTCTTTCTGCGTCCCTCTCCCCCGTCCTGTTCGTGATGCTTGCCTTCACGACCCTCGCGCTCCCCCCCCCCATCTCCGAGATATGCGAGACTTCCCAGAAAAGACGTAGCGCCCCATCGCGCGTGCACGCCCTGTGCCTCTGCTGCTTCTTATCGAAGGACGTAGGGCGTCGTGAAGTGGTCTGCAGCAGTGAACGACGTGGCAGCAACGGCGGTTGAAGAAGACGCGGCCTTGGCAGCAGTGGCAGTAGCACCAGGAGCTACGGCGGCCGGAGGGCCAGCAGCAGCCGCGGGAGCAGCAGCTGCGCCTCCTGCTGCCGTGCCTCCTCCTCCTCCACCTCCTGCGTAGTAGTACCCGTTCCGCTGCTGCTGGTACTGCTGCGGCTTCAAATAGCAGCCCCCCACCAGCGTCTTCGCTGCTGCGGCGGTTCCCGCTGCCGCACCTCCTGCTGCTCCGGCAACAGGCGCGCCTGCAGGGACGCCTGCGCCCCCTCCCCCCCCGCCGGCAGCAGCAGCACTCCCCGGTTTGCTTCGCGTAATATCTCCGTACGTTTGCTTCCCCCAAGAGAAGGGGAGATACTTGTACTTAATCATCCGTTTGATCTGCTGCTTCATCGTCAAGAAGAAAAGGAGCAAGAAGTAGACCAGCAGGATCGGCCAGAAAACAGGCAAGTCGAAAATCGAGAAGCATGTCAGCAGCAGCGACAGCAGCACCGCCCGCAACCCTGCGGTCCAACATTTGAACTCCAGCAGCTGCCGCTGAAACGGACGATATTCCCCCGTCTCGTTGGTCACCGGCAGCACCAGTTCCTCCGTCTCCGGGTCAACCTGCGGCGAGATGAAGCCAATCAATAAATTCAGCAAGTAAATACCCAGCCCGTACGTCACCACGAAGTAGCCCTGCAGCCACCAGACCCGCCAGATGTACAGCAGCAGCAGCAAGAAAAACAGCAGCCATCGCGTCTTCAAGTACAACGTCGTGCGGTCCAAGTACGCATGTAGCAGCCGACTGCCGCGCAGCAGCAACGTCTGCAGCGACGCCGACGACCCGTAGCCGTCCTCGCACGCCGGCGAAGACGCCGAAAGAGTAAAGCCTCCGTGGGAAGCCATCTCGAGCCCAGCGGACGAGAACAAAATGACGTGCACACAGCCTTCTGTTCACAAGCAGAAGAGCCAGGGAACCCCCACCCCGACGCACTGTATCGGCGGCCGGAGAGACACAGAAGCGCGCGGACTCCCACGGAGACGCGGCGGGAGGGACACGCGGCGGACGGCAGGCGTAATGGAGAAGAAGCGACGCGATGGAGGAGCCGCGGGCGAAGAAGACGCTGGGAGGGAGACGGCGAAGACACTGCAGCGCCGCGGGCAAGGAAAGCTTCTCCGCGCAGTGACGTGCTGCTGCGGAGACGGAGACACACGACGAGAGACGGAGACAGATAAGTCGTTTCCCGTCCGTATATTTCCTCCAGCTGCGGACTATTTATGTGTGAACCGCCTGGGGCTGGGAGTCGTCTCGAGACGCCCACGCGCAGCCACGTACCCACACACAGAGATACACAGACACACGTACGGAGACGTCGTATATTGACGCCCGCGGGTGGACGGACGTGGCGAGGACGGGAAACGGAAGACGCGACGGGAGACCAACGGACAAAAAGAAGAAAAAAAGCAAAGGAGAAAGAGCAGGAAGAGAGGGGACGAATCAGCGGGGAGAAAACTCCCTTACTTTATGCGTCCACACACCTGTGTGTCTGTGTGAGTGGCCGGCTTTTACGTAATAATAAAAGACGCAGTGGATCGTAGAGGCCCAGCGCCTGGCTGAGAAGAAGAAGTTACGTGCATGTATGCCCTTCGAGAATAGTCGAGAAACTGACAAGGGACACACTTAGCAGCCGTGGGAAACGAGAAAGAAAACGACTATACACACGTGTGTGTATCTGTCTATACATGTCTGAGTATATATGTGTGTGCGTGTATGTCCATCTGTGGACGCATATACGTATGTAGAGAGTAGGGGGCTCCGGGATTTACTCTGCGCCTCTCTGTCTGCTGCTCTCTTCTGCGTGTTCTCCCGCTCGACCCAACGCTACTACGGGCAGCAGTGTGGGACCCGCCTCCTGTCTGGGGAGGAGCAGCGCCGGCAGCCGCTACACGACGAGGAGACCTCTGCAGACGAACAGCGAGACGGACCGGGAAGACTACGTGAATTCGACGGCTTTATTCATCGATTTACGGAAGAGAGGGTCGCAAAGAAATCCAATGTGGGCCGGAGAAATGACGGGCAGACCCCTACTACACACAGGACCCCACGCACAGACACCCTCGCGCAGCAGCACGCACGTGTCTCTGTCTTTGCCTCGCTTCTGCGGCAGCAACCCACCCACCTAAATAAATGTGGCGAATGTTCAACGTTTCCCTTCTCTATGCTTGTCTCTCTCTTCCCCTACAAGCCTCACGTGCGTTCACAGAAAATACTACACACCCACATCTACGCACGTACACACGCATGCATACGTACGTCGTCTCCACGGATGCATGCAGGTCGACACTTACACACGCGTCTTCTTACACATTTGATACGCGTGTTTCCACACGAATAACACGCGTAGAAATTCGCATGCGTACACAGACGCCCGCAGAGAGCTGCGCCGCACAGGAACGAAGAGAAAACCGGGCCAGCGCCCCGCTCCACACCGCGGTACCTGCGCCCTAAAATAGACACGCAAGCAGGTGAGCGGGAGATTCTTGTGTCCTCCTGGGTGTCTGCTGCTGCTGCTGCCCGCTTCCCCAGAAAATGTTGCAGCTCTACGGACTTCACAGGAGCAAAGAAGTCGGGGCCTGCCTTCCTGCTCGAACCCCGTGCGAAGGCGCTACCGACGGCGAGGCGAGACACGTGCCCGAGGCAGACGAGACAGAAGGCGAAAAGTAAAACAGCAGGGCGCCGCTGCACACAGGCGTGTCCCTCTGCAGCAGCGGCGCAGAAGAGAAGAAGTGCGTAAAACGAAAAAAAACGGGGAGAAAAGCCGAGGGCAATCACCTCCTCCTCACTTCCTGCTGCAGCAGCTATACACCCACGAAAGACACCGCGGCAATCACTACTTTTACGTCTTCAAACTGTAACGCGTTTGTCTGTGCGTGTGTGTGTGTGTATGTGTGAGAGAATAGATATGTATATGTATACATGCGTATACATGCATATATACATGTGAGAGTATATATACATGTACATGCATACACATATATACATACACATATATATATATACATATGCGTATATAAACGTATGCATATACACATATATAAGAAGACACCGCGAAAGAAACAGCAGTGACCTGTTAATGTGACTGCGTAAGCCGTTCAGAAGAGGCAGAAAACGCCTCTGTTAAAGATGGAAGAAGAGCTACGACGTACTAGGCCGTCCTGAGAGGTGTACACTGAGAGGATATATATTCTTCTCTGTGGCTCCGTACGTATATATCTCCGTATGTCTGTACGGATTGCTACATTTCTGACTTTCCGTGCTTCTCCTCTTCTCTACGACGTCGGTACGTCGGTAAGGAGACGGCTGTTAAACATGAAGAGTAGAAAATCCAGAAAAGTACACGCCGACAGACGGAGACACACAGGCCCTCCACGAGATCGCGACAGCGAAGCAGCAAAAGCGACAATTAACTGCAGTTGACACACTCGACGAAGAAAGAGCTGGCAAGGCGGGGCACACACACGCCAGAAGAAAGGGCCGACGACAAGAAGACGGCGAGGCCTCTTTATAATGACGTGCTGCTAAAGGTGGCACGCTACAGAGGGAAGAAAAACAGTGCGTACTTGTAGACACTTCAGGTCTACAAAGACGTCACCCTGTCTAAGTGCAGCATGCATGTATACATATACGCACAGAACCCCGTATCTATATGCGCGTACGCACCCAGAATCTCGACACGTGTATGTCTCACAAGAAGACGGGGAAAGGGAGGAACAGAAGGTGAGACAAGTGCGTGTGGCAATGCAGGGAGCAGCGGGAAAACGGGGATGAAGATGGGTGAGGCGCAGAGAAAGACCGGAGAGTTCTCGTCCGCACAGGCCGGAGGAGAAAACTGCAGAGACCTGTGCGGAACGGGGAATATTTCTGGCTGTCTGGTGAGCCGCAACGAATACCTGACACGGTGGGAAGGGAAAGGAAAAGGCGGACGGAGTGCAACAAAACGCTACGCCAGAAACGGTGGAACAAATGTTCTTCGGTGTGACTCGGTCCTGGGGTTGTTGTGAAAAGTGCGTCGGGAAAGAGGAGATTTTGCAGGGAGATGATGGTCGGAGGACGTGCAAAGGACGGAGGAGGCGGACGCGAGGCGAATATCGAAGAGGAGAAAAGCAGCCGGCTAGAAAATACAAGATATTGAGGAGGAGAGTGAAAGAGGGGACGGACGCTCCGACGGAGGAAAGAAGGGACGCCGGAGAGAAAAGCGAGAAGAGGCAGGCAGGAAAAAACTAGAGAAAACGGGAAGAAGGGGTGAGGAAGCGCAAAAACACTGCAACACAGCAGAAGACGGGGGGGCAGGTAAAGTGGACGAAAACGTTTTTCGAACAACGGCAGAAACGAGTAGTCCTGCCGGGGTCGAAACGGCGGCGACAAAGGTGAACGGGGGCAGAAACGGGGATGGGAAAGCGCGCGTCCGGGGGAAAGATGAGATGCGGCTCGGGAACAAAAAGACGTTGCTGCGGCACGACTGAGTGGCCCTTTGAAACTGGGAGAAGAAAAAGGGAGTTCACCCCCTGGTCAAGGAAAAACGGTGTCTACCGGCGCGGAGTAGAGAAATTCTCAAGAAAAGTAACACCCAGCTGCCGCGACAACAACAGCGAATGACAAACAGCAAAACCCCCTATAAACGCATTATTCACACGCAAAACAGAACGTGTCATGGCGAAAGGAGTTCCAGGAGAAAGCACCGGCCTCCTGCGCTGCGCGGCGAAACCAGGAGTAGAGGGCCATCAAGTACTACGAGAAAACAAGGGCGGCGAGACAGGGATTAATACGAAAACGACGGAAGTCGGAGGAAAGTCGACACCCGAGGACTTGTTTTTCCGAGAAAAACGACCTAAAAGCAAGATACTTCACGAATGTGAGATGCTGCGGCGAAAAGGGGAGAGGGAGAGGCAACTCCCCCGTTCTCATGCGTAGGAAAGTAAAAGCGAGGGTATTACGTATAATACGGAGCGCGGCCACGCCTGCTGCAAGAGACGGAAAGCCACGGCAGCAGGCGTCACTTCCTCGAAGCAGATAAATCAGGCTATCTTCGTAGCCACGAGATCAGAGAAACTGCGTATGCAAGAAAGAAAACGCGAAAAAGGTTCTCTTCAGCAGGGCCAATGACTTTCCTCTCTCTCCCGTCCGCTATACACGGAGGGAGGGCGACAGCAGCAGCACCAACTGCAGCAGCAAGAAGAACAGCAAGCAACAACAGAAGAGGAGGAGGGGCAGCAACCGAACAGGAAGGAGCTGCCGCAGCTGCGGCAGGGGAGCAGCACCAGCAGCAGCAACACACAGCAGCTGCATCAATAGCAGCCCCAGCAGCCGCAGCACCAACACGACGACCAACAGCGGACCCACCGGCAACAGCAGCAGCAACAGAAGCAGCAACGGCACCAACACCGGCAGCAGCATGAGCGGCAGCAGTAACACCAGCAGGAACAACAGCCCAGCAACAGCACCAGCACCAGGAGACACTATATATCTAACCACCATCAGCATTAAGCGAAGTAGTTACCAGAGCCGCACTACGAGCAGCGGTAGTACGAAGACGAGAGCTGGGGGATGATATACCAGCAGCAAGTGCAGCAATAGCGGGAGTGCCAGCAGCCACCGCAGCAGCAGTGTACCAGCAACAAACCAGCAGCACGCCAACGCAGAACAAAAGCCGACTGTCGTCCTGCTGCTGCACTCGTTGCTGCTGCACTTGTATTAAATGATTCAGTCTCACACCGCCGTCTCGTGCACCACGCATGTAAAGACAGTGTGTAAGTGTGTGTTCCCGAGAAGCTTTGCCAGCAGACTTGCCGCTTCAACAAAGGACGACTATGTATGTATGTATATATGTATATATATATATGTATATATATATATACATAGTCGCTCTAATGTGTACGTGATACTTGTACGTACATATATATAAATATATATATATAGCTACAAGAAATAGGAGGAAGGTCTAAAATATGCTTGAACAGTCTCACGGCGGACACATACTTGAACGCCTGTGTGTACGCGTGTTTGCGTATCCCCTTCCATAGCTCTACACGTTCGGAGTTCGTAACGACGAGCTTGAAATACCCTTGCAGAGGCGCACGTTGATATACTCTTATTCATATACTGAGAAGTGATGACGCAAGCAGAGATTATGAGTAAACGTAAAGACGCGCCGGTGCATGTGCATATATACTTGTTCGTATACTTATATATGATAACGGAAGCAAAAAAACTACATAAATGTGACTACACGTAGAAATTCGCAGGTGCACGTGCGTATACTCTTTTTCAGATTTGTACATATGATGACGCAAGCAGAGGAAACCATGTAATTATGAGTGTACTTAAGGACACGCAGGCGCATGTGAATCTATATATATATATATACATATATACACATATATACGGGGTTGTAGACTTAGCTGACTCACGGGTAGTCGCGCACGCATTTAACAGTTCAAGAAATCTACTTGGAGGAGAACAAGGACACCGAAGGAGCAGAACGGCACGGGGCTTCCTAGTTTAACAGCGAAATACACTTTCCTGCGTTATTTGCAAAAATCGCAGGAGATATTAATTAGAGGATGAGTGGAGGATGCAAATAATCAAGAAATCGGAAGAACGATGAAACAGACGGCTGCGAATTAGGAAGAGAGGGGGACGGCGGAGACAGATGTTAAAGAAGATAGAGAAAAAGGAGGGCACCACGGTGAAGAGGGCGAGAAAAGAAGAAGGTGAATGAAGGGAGTCAAAATGCTGGCCGCTTAGCGGAGAGAAAGGGAACGAGAGAACGTGCACATCAAGATTCGGTTCACATCAGAAATATAAGCGTGTATTTGAATTTACGCGATGTGGAGGGCAATGTACATGTGTGTGTCCGTCTGACGGGCGGCTCGAAAAAGAGATGGAGACTGTACGACAATGTCTGCGGGATATCAACACACGTGTATGTGCTCACGTAAAGATCTGTTATAGCTACAACTATCATTTGTAAAGACACTTACGATAGAAACATTCTTGTTCAGCCCGAGAAACGCCTTTGGAAACAGAAACGGGATAAAATATCTCTTCTGTCTTACGCTTGTGTACGTATGTGGAAGTGTACGTACGCCGTATGATGATACGCGTGGTGGTGTCCTGGAAATCGTTAAAAACTCGTCCCAACAAATCTGTTTGGTGGTCAACACAAATAAGGAATTATGTGAATGCCATAGGAGGAGTACGCACCTCGCACGCCGCGACTACAAAAGATCGTGCGGAGGCGACGAGTGACATAATATCTACACTCTCTATGAAAGCCTACATGCCTAGTGATCCAATAATCGTGCGTCTTTGGCGTATATTCTTTCTGCACAGTTTCCACACGAAAGTCGTGTAAGCATATATGCATATATATATATATATGGTAAGAGAGAGAGAGAGAATGGGAGAGACACAGAGAGAGTGGGCACATATTGATTCACACCCTCTGAGGTTCACATACATACTCGTATATATACAGGCATAAACACGCATGTGCATATGAGGAGTGTGAAGGTAAATTGAAATGTATCAGCTTCCCAGTTCATGAGGTATGTTAGCCTATACGAACTTCACAACGCGGAGTTCCTCGACGCGCCATCCAGCCGAGTACTGCAGCTTCTGCTGCAGATACCCGGTCTGACACAGATTCACAAGTAGTCCTATATGCCTACGTGTCCACACTCTATACACATTCACGTATGTGCATGCTGTTTATGTATACAGGACTCTGCCTCCCGCGTATGTATATATATATATATATATACACATATAAGAAGGAGGATTGACCAGTCGATATATATATATATGTATACAGGTCTGTACATGTGTCTGTTGTAACACGGTACTACAGGTGCAATTGCATGCTTACCTGTGTAACAGAGTGCCCTGCGGACTACCACCCCTACGGTTCAGCAAACGTCTGCACGGTTTCCACATGTGAGTCAACATATGTCCAGAGGTATGTGCGCCTATAACGTAAGTCTACACAAATCCTTGCTTGCTGGAAGCGAAACCCGACATGTGTGTGTCCGCTCCGACGTGGGCAGCAGGCTTGGCGAGGCATCCGTGCCTTGCCCGCCTGCATCGAGACCAGTCAATCAGGCTGCAACTGGACGGAGACCAACACGTGCTGCTGCTGCGTAGCTGCCGTGTCGCAGCCGAGCCCCAGCGAATATTACGCACCGGGCAGTTATTTTGCGTGTATGCCTCTGCGTGTGCACGTGTCTGAGTGTGTGTGGCAGCCGGCGTGGCAGCCGGTGACAACGGGCGGCAGTGGGCCGTCATCTCCGTGTGGTAGGATGCCAGCGAAATCTTTTGCTTCACTACCGTCTCCGTCCGAGTAGCAGAGTTCTCCAGCGCCTAGATGTTTTCATTTCTTGTTTCATCTTTGAAAGCGGGTGCTGCCACCCACGAGACACGTTGTTCTGCATGCGGCGCGTGCGATCTCTGGATGTAAGAAACGCTGAGCGCCAGTACTGCGGGTGCACGCATATCTATCTCTACGCATAGGAGAACAAAGCCCTCAACGTAAGTCTACCAGCTCTGCTTTATACGGGGCTTCAAAAGTATATACAGTGATCCACATATGTCGCGATACATATGACGCCAACAGTTGTGCAAGAGCATGGGTAATACACAAACACAGACAACAGTATTTACGCTTCCACTACATAGATACACATACTGGTGAGAGTACAACTGCAGACAGGTGTACACGCTAATGCATGCGAAAGCATACGCCAGCTCATTTGTGTATCTCTGTGTGGAATACGCGTAGGCAAACACTGTGCGGCTGGGGCCAAAAAATACTCCGCTGCTTGGTTGCTGTGCACGAGCAGCAAACACGACGCTGGAGGCGCAGCAGCTGCTGCAGCAGCAGCAGTTGGCGGGCTGCTTCACAGCAACACCGTGTGCACTTCACATCCGCAGGAGAGCTCGTCGGAAACCGAATCCGGTAGCAGCGGCAAACGCATGCAGTGCAACAAAAAGGCAGCAACGTCAGCCGCCTCTCCAAATGTTGCTGCATTCTCCCTAGTAAGCAGACGCTGGCGCCTGCTCGCAGCAGTTCTGTGTGTTATGTATATAGGAGACGTACACCTGCAACATCCACGTCGCTGCTGCTGTATAGACTAGAAACGAAGACAACGTTAGCTACGCCGCTACAACTCTTCGATTACACTACGGTACCGCAGCAGCTACTGCCGCTCTCCTCTCTACCTGGAAATTTACTGCTGCAGCACCGAACGCTATTGCTGCCGCTGTCTCCCGCGTGTCGCGAGCCTCTGCCGCTGCGCACCCTCACGACGCCGCCCGTGCTGCAGCAGCTGCTGCTGTCACCACCTCACATTTACACGAAAGACGCAGCAGCCGCTGCTGCCTCCGCTCGTTCCAGCAGCCGCAGCAGCAAGCGCTGAGCGGTCATCACGCAAAGCATCCCCGCTGTGGTATACCACCAGCAGCAGCCTCAACAGGAGCAGCAGAAACAGGAGCGGCAGCAGCACCAGCAGCAGCGCCTGCGTCAGCAACATTGACAGCTCTCGTGGCAGAGCACCTGGCAGCTGCGGCAGATGGGCGAGGCGCAACAGCGCCAGTAGCAGCAGTGGTAGAAGAAACGGCGGCTGGGAATGAGGTCCAGCAGCAAGTACGAGCAGCAGTTCGTTGCACGCGCGCTAGGACCAAAGTCGACGCGTCTGTCTCGGAGCGAAGAGTTGGATTCACGGAGAATGACGCAGACGATCCGCTGCAATGATACGTTTCTAAGTAAAAAAAAAACCTCAATCTTCTTCTCCGCACCCACACCAGCGGAAAACGCCCAGACACAAACGCAGCTGCTTTTTGTACTCAGACGGAGGTCTGTAATATTCTGCCCCTCCGCCACACACGTTCGAACACACAGACGCGGACACAGACACACACACGTGTTTTATCTGTGTATAGGTCTGCATACATATATGTGTATACGCGTCAAAGCGACATACTACGTACGTACGTCTATTCTTCTCCGTTTCCTCAGGAAGTTTGTGCTCTTCATAGGCCTTGTGGATATGCGAAGACAGACACATAGAAATTGTCGCAGGCACAATGGAAGAGGAATGTGTCCGTGTGTCTAGGAATGTGCGTGTGTGCGTGTGGCTCTTCAGTGTGTCAGCGGCAGCTGCGGCAAAACAAGCAGCTACACCCAAGACCTGCTAGTAGTAGTAGTATTAGTGGTAGTAGTAATAGTAGTAGTAGTAGTGGTAGTAGTAGTAGTAGTGGTAGTACGTGGAGTTTGACTGCAGCAGCCGGCCAGCGGGAGCTCCAGGAAATGAACAGACGACGGGGTTTGTGCAGGTGGGCGTGCGGCAAGGGCAGGAAAAAGACGAGGAAAAGGCGAGGTGGCACAGCTTCAAGTGAGAGTCGTGACTGTCTCCGTTGGTGGGTGCCCGCTGCAGCAAAGTGCGTGAAGACCTTCGAATGAAAGACGAAGGTGGGACAGCCGCTGCAGCGGCAGCGGCAGCAGAGCGGGACGGAGGAGAAATGGGATGGAAAGTCACAAGTTCCTGCTGATGTGTGTGCCTGCTGCGTGTCGCCGCCCCGCTGGCGCGCGGGAATGTGGGAGAGATGCAGAGAGAAGGTGGAAAGCGGAGAGAAGAAGACGACGCGCAGGACGTGGAGGGAAACGGCGAAGAAAGCAAAAAAGAAGCAAGAGGGAAGAGAAGGAAAAGAGACGGATGAACGACAGCGAAACGAGAAAATTACACCAAGTCGGTGCCAGGAATTTTGTCGAATTTCCCGTGGTTCGACTGCAGAATTCCTACGATGACACCGAACAAGCCTGCAGCGCAACAAGGAAGAAGGAAATCAAACATCCCAGCAAGAGCAGCAATCGTAGCAACAGCGGCAATCGCAGGAACAGCAGCAGTCGCAGCAGCAGCAGCAATCATAGCAGCAGCAACAGCAGCAGTCATAGAAGCAGCAGAAACAGCAACCGCAGCGATCATGGCAGCAACAGCAGCAATCGCAGCAATAGCAACAGCAGCGACCATAGCAGCGACAGCAGCAGCAACAGCAGCGATCATACCAGCGACAGCAGCAGCAACAGCGGCAATCATAGTAGCAGCAACAGCAGCGACCACAGCAGCAACAGCAGCAATCATAGTAGCAGCAGAAGCAATCACAGCAGCCACAGCAGCAGCCACAGCAGCAATCGCAGCAACAGCAGCACTCGCAGCAACAGAGACAGCAACAATCGCAGCAATGTGTCTGCGTAGTATTCGTTGTTGCTTTGTGACATAGATGATGGATTCTTCTTTTGTGAGAACGACTGACGCAGACGATGTGCTGTTGATCTTCACCGACAAAACAGCGAACCGGAAACACGTCGCTAGCCTTCGGTCCTCGTCACTAGTCCTACACACATATATGTATACATATGTGTAATCACATATTCACAAATATATATAAAGTCACAAGTCTTTATACACGTGTGTGTATAGAAAGATATATACATACATGTACAGCTCCACCCGCATTTACATACGTTTATCGATATATATATATATATCGTTGTACACAGATACATAGGAAGTAAAGAAGACAAACGTTTACATAGATAGGTAGGTATATGCAGAGATTTATATATAGGCAAAAAGTACACAGCCTGATACAGATATATTTGCAGATGCATACGTATATATACATACACATACAGATACATACTTACATACATTTATACACATGTATGGATATAACGTATGGAGACACAGAGAGCGACAGAGAGAAACGAAGTTGGGAAATGAATCTCGGAGAGGACGTGAAGAGGGAGAGACGCACAAAACATTTTAAGGTCCATTTAATACGCATGTATATACACAGAGGTACAAATCTATCTATACGTATAGAGAGGGACAAGAAGCAAAAAAGAGGCGACGGATGAATCGGAGTATATAGACAGAGATAGACAGAATCGGGCACATTCTGTGATTTGAAGGCGACCACGAAAACGTCTACTTTGACTGGTCTACGGAAAGCCAGACATAGCAAAGCTGAGAGATGCAGCGTAGCTGCCTTGAGATAACGTGCAGTGTACGTACACCGAAGTCAATCTGGAGTGTACGTACACCGCAGAAATTTTCATCGTCTCGCCAGGCGTGGACATCCAGAGGAAAAACGAGCCAATTCTCAGGTGCTTTGCAGGTCTCTGCATAGAGCCACTTAGCTACTTGATACTCCCATTGTTTCTTCAATAAGTAAATAATATACACACATCGATGTGTATACCCTCGAAACATAAGTCCACATACACATATGTACATATATATATATATATATGTCAGGGGGGACCTACATACACATATCTCTATGTCACGTGTGTTTAGACTCCATGTATGTATAAGGAGGGATGGAAAAGTGAGTGCAGGCATATATACACATATGTATATATGTATACCTACATATATATATATATGTATATATATACGTACATATATATATATGTGAATTTTTTTTCTGTACATCAGAAGAAGGAATAGAAAGAGGACAAGTTACTGTTCTTCGACGGACCTAGAGCCGAGGCAAAAATTTCAACGACAAGCATCTTGACGAAGAGTTCAGGACGCTGCGCGTCTCCAAGCGCTGCGCCGCTTCCGGAAACTCCGACGCTGATGCTGCAGCAGGTGAAGCGTCGGGCAGCAGAGCAACAGAGAACTGCAGCTGCATGCGCTGGCAGAGAGGAAGAAACGGGAAGGAGAGGCGGCGACAGCGGCAGAGTGGCCTTCCCGAACAGCCCACAAAATGCCACGAACGAAGCGAAGAAGATGCAGAAGATAAGCAGCAGCAGCAACTCTGTGCTCTGCGTGTGTGTATATACACACACGTATGTATACACACATATGTATACGCACAGTCGAATGCGTCCATGTATATCTACACATACAAAAAAATGGGCAGTTATTTTCTGTCTACTTCGAGCAGCGACACTAAATGGCACGCACAACCGACTACCACATACGCACTTATATATACATATATAGGTGTAAACCTACATGTACGCATATATATATATATATATATGCGTGTATGCATGTAGATATCTATATACACACATACACATATGTAAACATACACACGTATATATCTACGCACATATACACGTATATATGTATATGTACACTCACAGAAATGTACATACATACATACACAGATATATGTACCGGTCTATCTATCTATCTAATACATATATATATATATAGGTATTTACCACCTATATATGGACGCGTGTACGACAACAAAAATGTTGTCCACATATACATATATATATATATGTATATATATAGTATTATATACACGTCTATGTATATAGTGTAGAGATGGGCAGATACATATATACATATATACATACACAAATATGTGAACGTATACGCATGTAGACACACATATGTACATATGTACACGTGTGTGTGTATCTATCTGTATATAAATGTACACGTCCATATATATATATATATATATATATATATACTGCAGATGTGTAGCTAAGAAAGGCGCATATATAAACAGAGTTCTTCAGCGTATTGTGGGACTCTTCCTCTCTGTGTGTTCATGTACACTCTCTCCGCAAGCTCCGCATAACACATCTAATTTGAATACGTACGTCTATTCACCAACACTTTCACCTACCTATACACGTTCCCTGTACATAAAGAGTAATACATAAACAATCGTATACGTAGAGAAAGATAGATGCACATATATATATATTTATGTATGTGGAGATAGCTGCATACAGAGAATGAGAGAGGAAGACACAGAGACACACACAGTCACACATACGGGTATATTCTGTTTGTCTACATATATATGTGTGAATGAACATATATATATATATATATGTGTAGTGCGGCACGTCTTGTCTTTCGGTGTATGTGCCCTGCAGAAAAAGAAGGAGAGGAATATGAAGAGGGAGGACGGGGAAAAGCAGCAAACAGGGAAGGCCAAGTTACGCGTCCACGTTCTCTGTTGCTGCCTCGGGTTGCAGGAAGGGGTCTCTGCCGGCAACCAAATACGGACGCGTATATCAGCAAGTGTCTAATATGCTCTGCACGAGTCGCCACATCTACTCGCATGCAGTTTGTCTGTTCTACCCCTTCTCGCCCCGCATATATATATACGATAGTATACAACGAGACGCGTACAGACATATATATATACATATATCTACATATATGTAGAAGAAGAGACACGTCCACATACGTCCACACATATGTGTATATGCGTCAGTTCAACTTACCCGTATATATATATATATATATATGTTTGCTTGTAAGTATATATATGCGTGCGTCCACAGGGGCAAGTTCAAATGAGTAAATATGCGTCTTGAGAAGAAAACGTACCCGCACCACAGGTTCGAGAAGCCGACGGTCAAGCCGGTTGCGAAGAGCGCCCATCCAGAAACGATTGCCTGCTTCTCCCAATTCTGCAGGCAGCAGCAGCATCGGCTGAAGAAGAGAGATGCAGCAGCGACAGAGATGAGGACGTGCCGCAGGTGCAGCAAGTTACAACGGACACAGCAAAAGAACGCGCACCTCCTCTCCGCGGAGTTCCTCGTGGGGCAGCAGCAGTGCGGCAGCAGCCGCCGCAGCAGCAGGAGAGGCAGCAGACCAGCAGTAGCAGGACCGCAGCAAGATCGAATGTCAGCAGGGGAAGAGACCGGTACGAGAGGCCACAGCAGGACGGAGCAGCAGGGGTGCGGGAGGGGGGCACCCGTCGCGACGACGCTGGTCCCGCCACAGACCCAGCAGGAGCAGTAGCGGCAGAAAAACGTGGTAGGAGCAGCAGCAGTAGCAGCAGCAGGAGCAGCAGCAGGAGCAGTAGCAGCAGCAGTGGGAGCAGCAGCAGCAGCGGCCGCAGAGAGCCGCGGCAGCAAGCGAGACGATCAGCAAAGCAGCAGCAGCAACAGGACCACACCCGTAGTCCGCAGCAGCAGGCACAACACATCACCTGCAGCAACTACAGAGGGGACACCGGCACTAGGACAGCAGCAACCGGGGAGAGGCACGGTGCAAAAAGGGAGACGTAGCAGCAAGACGGCAACATCCGCACGACGCAGCAGTGGCGACACAGCAGCAGCCGCCCAGCAGGACCAGCGCCTCGCGGTGCCCCTGTCTCGGCAGGCAACGGGGCAGCAAGCGAGCGCAGCAGTCTCGCAGCAACAACATACCGCCGCACGTGGTGTCTCAGCCGGCAGCGGGCCAAGGCGTTGGCACACAGCAGGCACGCAGCAGCAGACGCAGCAAGAGTGGAAGTAATAACCAACAGGCGCGACTGCAGCAGCCCCTTTGCAGCTGGGCCACAACGCGGCAGGCTCTTCCGCAGTAGCCTCACGCGCGGGTCTCTCCTCACCCATCGCAACACATACACGCGAGCACCTCTCTTTGTAGCCTCGCATGCGGACACCACCTCCCCAACAGACCGAGACATGTCTGCTTCTCGCGATCTCCCAACAGAGAGAAATACTCTCTACATATATATCGGCCACCTCGCGCCTGTTTGTATCTGGGTAGACCCTCAGCACAACGATTTCATCCATATATATATACATATATATATATTCATCCATATATATATATATATAGGGAGGAGCTCTTCTCCATCACACAGAGAGAAAGGAAGAGAAAGCACGATTGACGACCCAAAGAACCCACGTGAATGTAGAACGGCAAATGTCTTCCGATGCAGAGACGGATACTTCCCGGCGTCACCGACCGTCAACACAGAAAGGCAACAACTTTTCTTCGAAGAACAAAACAGAGAGCGACAGAATTTACAGGTGATCAAGAGAAAAGGGCACACACACTGAAAGAGAGAGATATATGGAGGATGTTGTCGTGGACAGAAAGCGGGAGAGAGAAAGTCTCCAGAGGGCGTTACACCTTCTGGAGACGTGCACACATGCATTGCTGCTGCAGAGAGATGTGTGAACAGAAGTTGGTGGATAGGGCAGCAATCACGTATAATATATACGTGTATACAAAGGGGAAGAAGAGGAATGTGGGTGAGGGTCCAGACGGATAAAAGAGAAGTTCCTGTATCGCGTCTGGTTGCTGCAGGGTGTCCACCGCTACACAGGGAAGCAACGAAGAGGAAACTCAGCAGCAGCACGCACCAGGAACGCGGCGCCACCACAGGCGTCTGAGAAAGAAACGCGCAGACGCATGTAAGGGAAGAGGCGGAGGAGGGGGAGGGGAAGACGGAAAAAAAGAACTTGCAAGAGCTCCCTCGACAAGAAGAGGAAGACAAACTGCCACAACGGGAAGGTCCGAGCAGTAAAACGACGAACAGGGAGCAGCAGAAAGCCGCACGCGGCGACCACGTATACTTCTTGAGGAGAAGACAGACAGACAGATAGAAGGAGGTCTGGTTGACACACAGAAGGGAAGAACACAAGTAAGACGAAGTGTTCCGGCGGTGCCGGCAATGCACCTTCTTCTTATATGTGTATGAAAGACACATACACACAGAGAGAGGAGGCCCACGTATACGCCCAGCACTGCTCGATACCGAGAAAGGAGGTACGATTCGGAAGCATTCTTGCGGTGTCAGCAAAACCTTCTATTCACACGCATATGAAGAACACACGTGTGAAGAATACACACGTAAATACACGTAGGGAGAGGCCGCCCGCGTATACCTACTGCACAAGGTGCGTGTGCGGACAGACATCTACAGATGCATCGGGGGACAGCAGGAGAGACACGGCGACGGAGGACACGAAGCAGGTGAAGGGGGGAAAAAGCAGAAAGGAAACGAAGTAGAAGCCACAATGAGCGAAGGGACGAAAGGGGGCGAATTTCTACGGAGAAAGCTACTTCAATAAACATGTGAAGTGCACACGTATCTGCAGAGCAGCAGGAAGACAGGAAGAGACGGAGACGGAGACGGGGAGACACACACGCACAGAGAGACACGCAGGTGTGGACGCAGACCGGAGACACAGCGGGAGACGCGGGGAGACGGACGGAGACGCACAGCAGAAATACGGAGACACACCGAGGGAGGGACGTATACAGAGACACATGGGAGCAGAGGGACGGGGAGACGGAGACGAGGGCAGGGGAATTTCGATGGTACCAGGAGCCTGCAAGTAGAAGCTTGTGCAGAGACATACATATGTACATATATAGAGGGGGGCACGTACGTATATACATACGTATAGAGCCAGGAGCCTGCAAGTAGAAGCTTGTGCAGAGGCATACATATGTATATATATAGAGGGGGGCACGTACGTATATACATACGTATAGAGAGAGCGGAAGGGGAAAAGGAGACACGAGAGGTGGGACCGAGCAGTGGGGGGTGCTGCGAAGAACACAAATTGGCTCACGGTGAGAGACGACTTCACAGGATTGAAGTCAAGCGGCGCATTGTCAAGATTTCCTGCAGCAGCAACAGCAGCACACACACCACGACCGAGGAGAGCACGTAGCAGCAGCAGCAGCACGACAGCACCGCGACGGCGACCACGGCCTCCACGTGCCACGGCAGTCCCGCTCAGCCAGAAGGAGCGCAAGACAGATGGAAAGCGAGACAGGGAGACGCAGACCAAAAGAAAGACGGGCCGACGCAGACTCGAAGAGAAAACGAGAAACATACACAGAGGGGACACGGGGAGACTGGAGACGGGGAGACGGGGAGAAACGTTCAGAGAGACAGAGGGAGACACCTTCAAGTCATGTACGAGGAAGGCGCGCATATGGATGGGGGACATGCAGACGGGAAGAAGCCGCAGCAACGGACCGATCGAACTTCTTCTTCCTTATTATTTAGACACATATGTATGGGAGAGGACGGGCTGCATCTTTCTGTGCCGCTGTACACACCGCCTTTACATATGTTTGGAAAGATAGACGGATACAACTAGAAGCTTCACAGGCGCACACACCTGGTTCGATACGACACCTCCTCCACAAAAGAAACATACATATATATACATCTATATACATATATATATGTATATGTATATAGATAGATAGACATGAGAAATGGACGCACATACTTTGGGTCTCTGGAAGAACACATATATATAGATACGAGAGGTGTCCACACACAAACAACTCTTCAGGCCGCTGGGAGGGCATCTGCATGTATATGTGTCCGTAGACAATCATATATATTTATCCACCTCTATCTCTATGTCCATCTATACAGGATACGTATTCAAACAAACAGACCCGAGGCACACAGCTTTCACGAGCCACACATACATCTATACGTGTATATAAACAGAAGAATATATATATATGAAACTACACACATCTTCCTATATATCTCTTCACACATAGTGTCATCTGTATCAGATATATACCTGTACGCGGTTAACTTGTTCAAGCAGACGCGAAAATGAGGCCTGTGTGGCAGACCATATATCTACATATATATGTGTGAACAAAAGAAGAACATATATACACATCTATATTCATGTATCTACAGAAGATATATACGTAGACAGTTATACAGACACGCATGTATACTACGCCTGTAGGACTATACAACACTATGTATGCACCCATCTATCTATATCTATCTATATCTGTATCTGCCTACCTACCTCTATGTTAATCTATCTATATCTATATCTACATCTGTCTACATTCATCTTTCTATCTATATCTATCTACCTACAGCTACCTATATCAATCTATATCTATCTATATCTATCTACATCTACCTGTGTCTCTCTATATCTACCTATATCTATCTATATCTATCTATATCTGTATATATCTATCTATCCCTAGATATTTATATCTATATATAGCTATCTATATCTATCTATATCTATCTATCTATATCTATCCATCTATATGTATCTATCTATATCTGTCTATATATATCTATCTATATCTGTCTATATATATCTATATCTAGGTATACCTATCGACGTCCATCTATATCTATGTCTATCTATCAACATTTCTCTTTCTACAATATATATATGGGAGGACGAGTGCGTGTGTGTATACTTCGATTGGCACACGAATATCTTTGTTTTTGATACAGATCCGCAGAACTTTTCATTTTCAAGTGCTTCACGAAATTCCCCCCCCAGGCAGCACGTGCAGACGTGTGTGTATTATAGCGGCGGAGACACAGAGACACAGAGACGGAGGGAGACACGGAGAAGGACAGACGAGACGGGAAGAAGTTGGTACTCTTCACGTGGCTATAAAAAGAGACGCAGAAAGTTTCACACAGACGTGGAGAAAATATCGGTGAATAATATCCAAAGGAAGACAGACACACGCACAGCTACACATGCATGCATATATGAAACGTCACACATATATATATGAATAGAAAGAGACACACACACACACACACGTAGATGAGACGTTGAGATTCTCTGCATGCATGCACAACACGTAAAACGATATACTCCCACGTATATAAATGTATCTATTTCTACGGCAAGACAGACAGACAGACAGACACACACACACGCACACACAAGCACACGGACAAATGCAAATCTGTGAATCTGTAGCTCTATACCGACATACATAGATACATAAAAGGATACATAGATAGATACATAGATAGACACATAGATAGATACGTAGATAGATAGATATAGATAGATATAGATAGATATAGAAGGATACATACATACATATGTGTATATACAGAGACGTACACACTTGTGTGCATGTATGTGTGCTTATATATATATGTGTGTGTGTAAAGGCGTATATATCTATGCGTATATTGCAGAAGCGTGTATATACATAATATATTTGTGGAGGTGAATACTATCAATGTATGTGCGGCAGGGGGAGAGACTGATAGAGAAAACGAGGCAAATAACCAGAGACGTGTACATCGATAGACACACGTATACAAATGTAGGGAGACACAGAGAACACGACAGCAGAACAGAGACGAGACACTGGCGAAGGTCGAACAGCGGTGCTACCTGAAAGAATTATCGCAATGATGACTCCGTAGATCGCAACGGCTTCGCAGAAGATAACGGAGACAAGATTCTTCGAGCGGATTCTCGGAGATCGCACCGCTGCCCCACAAATACTCGATCCGCATATCAAAATTCCCCTGCACCGCCCGCACCCCACACATCAGCAGCAACACAGCAGCCGGCGCGTGCAGCGACGTCAGCGGGACTAACAGCAACAGCAGCCGCTACAGCAGCAGTGTGTAACAGCTACCGTGCATCAAGAGCAGCAGCAGTGCGAACAGTCACAGCAATACCTGCGCCAACACCACCAGCAGCAGCGCTACCTGCGCCAACACCAACAGCAGCAGCTGCAGCACTAGCAGCAGCAACAGCAACAGTAGCAACAGCAACAGTAGCAACAGCAACAACAGCAAAAGCAACAGCGCAGCAAGCGGGTAGGCAGGGAGCAGCGCGACGAGCGGCTGACGCTCTTGTTGGTGTGGATCTGGGGACAAGACGGGTCCTGTTGCTGCCATGGGCCCTCTGCTGCCGTTATTGTGTTGCTGCTGCAGTTCCTCTTCAGTCCCACCTATACTCGTGCGTTGTTTCTCCTGCCGCTGCTGCTGCATCTACGTCTTTCGCAGTTGACTGTCCACCTGCTCCATCACACTCCTTTTTTCTGCTGCGGCCGCAGCTTCTGGGACGCCGCGAGCTTCTTGGCCCCTCGACTGTCCAGCCGCTGCTGCATGTGCTGCTTCTTTTCTCAGCGGTGCGCGGCTCAAACTGCGCCGCTCCTCCTCTGCTGCTTCTTTTTCTCCCTCCCCACCTTCCTCCTCGTTCACTCCGCTCCTGATCTGCTGCTGCTGCTAGTGCTGCTGCGACCTCTGCTTCGAGACTTTGTACTCCCTCCCCGTCACACACGTATACGCAGACATTTTCACCCACCCATACACACAAGCGTGTCACACACACAGAGAGAGACAAAGACGGAGCGATACATATATGTGCATGTAGAGAGGGAGAAGGATTCCAAACATAGAGGCAGGTAAATAGATATTGATACGCAGGTAGGAGGTGACACACACAGCTATATATATCGGCAGTCACATATTCAACCACAGGTACGCGAAAATGTATAGAGAGGAATCTAGAGAGAGACCCACACACACACACATACACACCCACGCACACATCCGCACATAAATAGAAAGGCAGAAATATACCTGCACACAGAGACACAGCAGACAGAGATGATGAATACAGCTACATAGACCTCTCTTCATATATATCGAGAAACACAGCGAAAGAGACACACATGCAGAGGCACGCGGACCAACAGGAGGATATGGGAAGTCAGGAGCAAACCAGCACTTCACGCTGCTGTTGCAAGAAGAGAACCGCGGGCAGCGAAGCTGCGCACGCCGCTACGAGGACTGCTGCTGCTGCTGCTCTTCCTCTTCCTCTTCTTCGCCCTCGTCTCCTTCTTGTTTCTGTGTGTGTTCTGCGGGCGCGCTTTCTTCGCTCACCAGGCGGCGCCTACGACGCTGAGTCCCAGCGAAGTCGCGATGCCGTAGGCGACCCAGCAAAGGGGCGAGACACCGTTGAAGAGGTCCGCCCATGACTGCCACGTGTGCTGGGCCACGAGATTCGGATTTGCCATTTTCCTCGCCTTCTCGTTTACGTTCCGGCCTTCGAGTCTTCTTCTTCTTTGCTGCGCCGCACACAGGCGCTCTTTTCGTGAGAGAAGAAATTTGTTGCCGGCGGGGCGAGCGCGTGAATAATGTTGCTGTGTCTCAGGCGTCTGCT
This sequence comes from Sarcocystis neurona, assembly GCA_000727475.1. NCBI lineage: Eukaryota > Apicomplexa > Conoidasida > Eucoccidiorida > Sarcocystidae > Sarcocystis > Sarcocystis neurona. Next base: position 717,515 of record KL647301.1, on the reverse strand, counting down.
GCTGCAGAGTCCCGCAGGGGGGGGCACGTGTGGAGCGCGAGACGAGGAAGACGCTGAAGAAGATGGAAAAAAGACAAAGCAGGGAAGGCAAATGAGAAGAGGAGAACAGGGCAGGGACGGACGGAGAGGAAAACGAAGAAAAGGACGGAGGAAGTCTACCGCGGATCCTACGGACTTCGAGAGTGTCTCTGCAGCAGAGGGGGGTCCCCCACCAGGAAAGAGCGGGCCTGCGAAGCCAGAGAAACGAAGCAGCAGAGAAGACCGGTCAAAAAGAGGGACGCACAGGAAAAAAAGGCGGAGGAAGAAATTCTGCTGCAAGGAGACTTCGGCACCCCAGACGCGCCAGTGGGTCAGAGATGTCCTCTTCAGATGTGCGAAGTCACCTGAGCTGCTTCTACGACTCGCCACCGCCATATACATATACACAGATATACATATACGAAGAGATACATATACAGAGATATAGATATACGAAGAGATACATAGACTGAGACATGCATATACAGAGATATAAAGATACAGAGATACACATATGCAGAGAAGTAAATATACAGAGAGAGGGATATACAGAAAGATAGGCATAGAGGAAGACAAACATATACGGAGAGAAACAGATATATAGAGGTCTATATAGGGACAGACAGCGACTCAGGAGGACAGTTATAGAGAGGTATATAGCGGGACGGATATACAGAGAGACGAATATACATACATGCACAGAGCAAGAGAGTATACGAGTAGGTCGCCACAGCATTAAAAAGCTGCACAGAGAGAGGTCGAGAGATATACAGAGAAAAGAAGCGAAAGAGATAGAGAAAAGAGGGGGGTATACGGCAGACCCCACGTACAGCAGGTGCGTCTTTGAGAGCGGCGTGCTCCTCCGTTTGTTCCCTTTTTTGGGGTGTACGTACACCCCGTTTTTGGTTTCTCGTTCGTTTGCAGCACTTTCTTCCCGTTCTCGCTCTTTGGCGCACCCTTTTTCTTTTTTGTGTCTTCCTTTCCGTTCTCTTCTCTCTGTTCTTGAGTTTCTTCTCCTCTGCTGCCCGCCTTCTCCTCCTTCGTTTTCACTGCGGCGGATGCGTAGCTGCTTCTACTGTCTCCCCAGGTCTCCCCCCCCGTCCCCACACGGCCCGCGTCGTCCCTTCCGTGGAGGCGTCTTCTTCCTTTCGGTTTCCCTCTGCAAACTGCTGTCACGCAAGACCGTCCCTCGGGTCCCTCACAAAAAAATGCACGGCCCCCGGACGCGCGGAACAGCAGGGGGGGAGGGGGCGGAGGAGGGACGGGTGAGGAACCTGCGAAAGCAGAAGTGTCTTCGAAAAGAGAGTCCTGCGCCCTGCTGGACGTCGCGACAGCGGAAACGCGACGCTAAGAAAAGAAGAGGCGTCAGACTGAGGACCACGGAGACACGGGGGGGACACGCTGGGGACCACGGAGAGACGCTGGGGACCACACAGACACGGCGAGGATCAGAGAGAGACGGGGGGACACGGAGACACGGGGGGGACGACGGGGAGGTCCACGGAGACACGGGAGGATCAGAGAGACACGCTGGGGACCACGGAGACACGGGGGGGGACATGCTGAGGACCAGAGAGGCACGCCCGGGACACGAGAGACACGGGGGGGACCACA
>KL647301.1:489040-715368 GCA_000727475.1 Sarcocystis neurona | reverse complement strand
ACGGGGCGAGGACCGGAGGGACACGGGAGGCCCCACAGAGACAGGGGGGGACCACGGAGATACGGGGAGGACCGGAGGGACACGCTGGACACAACAGAGACACGGGAGGCCCACGGAGACACGGGGGGGACACGCTGGACACAACAGAGATACGGGGAGGACTGCAGAGACACGGGGAGGATTGGAGAGACACGGGAGGACCGGTGAGACGGAGACAGGAAGGGAGAGCAGCACGAAGGGGACGCAGAAGAGGAGCGCGAGAAGTTGTGGGGAGAGCAGTCGGCGACACGGGGAGGGCGCAGGCCGACGGAGGGGAAGACGAGACGAGACACACGGAGAAAAAGAGAAGAAGAAGGGGGAGAAGGGGGGGCGGGGAACAACGGGAAGTTCCGGCGGAGGATGAAGACCCACGATATGCTGCTGCTGTTTCTTCGCTCTGCTCTGAGTCTTTTCAGCTGCTGCTGCCACTTCCTCCTGGCGAGAGGAACGCCGGAGCAGCGGCTGTCGCTCCTGCTGCCGCTGCTGCAGTCCGGGTGCTACTCCGCCCCTTGCACGCCACGGGGTTGCTGCTGGCGGGTGACACAAGTTGCTGCTGCTTCAGGAATGCCTCCTGCTGCTGGTTCTTCTCCTCCTCCTCGCCTGCGTCTTCTCCGCTGCACCGTCTGCTGCAGCGGCGCACGCGCGCGGCGGCTGCCTGTCCCGTCTCCTGCTGCGCCTTCTCGCGAGCTGCGGAGGCGTCTTCCCTTCTTGCTGCGCCTGCGGTTGCTGCGATATAACGCGCACCGCACTGCGGCTGCTGCTGCTCCTGCTCCTGCTGCTGCTTCTTCCTTCTTCCCGCACCAGTCCTTCAGCAGGCGCTTCTCTGCTGGGGGAGCGTCCCGTCGACGGCAGCTACGCTCCTGCGGCTCCTCTGACAACGACAGCAGCAACGCCGGCGGTTACTCGCACCGCACGCATGCGCTGCTGACGCCGCTCTCGTGTGTCTCTGCCTGCACGTCGCACCGGCGAAAAAAGCGCGGTGCCCGTCTTCCACCCCAGAAGAGCGATACCGACAGAAAACAAGAAGGAGAAGGAAGGGGAAGGAAACCCAGCAGCAGAAGCAGCAGGGAGCGAATATCTTCTCTGCAGCTGCTTCAGACTGCTGTGGAGGTGTGGGCGTACAGAGTCAGGTCGACAGACGGAGACGCAGAAGAACACACCGACTGGTGGCACAGAAGGGAGGGAAAGGAAGTGAAGGGGACCCACATGCAAGTCCCCGTCATGCCAGACGATTGCGCTGCTGCAGAGGAAATCCTGTGTGTGTAGCTCCCCTCTCTACATACACACACAGCTACGCATAGAGACATAGACATGCATGCAGATATACGTATATATACTCCGTCACATAGACAAATATGCACGTATGCAGAGACATATATATACGTTCCACAGGTATACAAGTGGTGCACATTCTATTTCCATCTATTCGTGTATAGTGGAAACGGCGGGATATATATGTATGTATAGGCTGTAGTAGTTTTATACGTGTGTACATATATGTATATGTGTGTATGTATACACATGTACTACTATTGCCTGCACACGTGTATACATATATGTATGTGATACTTTTGCGTGTATACGTGTAGGACTTCTCTGGTGAACGGGTATGTATAGAGCTGTATAGATCTACGCATATATGTGTATACTGAAAGCAGGGAATACTCGTGGGGAGACATGTGTACTTTGCAAGAAGGCGAAGAAGCAGCAAGGCGCAGAGATGCGATAGACGCCTTGCGCTATGGGCCGCATGGATCAGTTGCTGCTGCTGCTGGGAGCGCTGCAGGTGTTGCCGCTGCAGCGGCTGCTGCTCGCTGTTGCTGCTCGAGCCCGCGTCCTCCTGCGCAGCAGCGCCCTGCAGGAGGGGCAAGGGACGCGAGGCGGAAGGACGCCCGCGCAGGACGCAGACACAGAGGCAGCAGCTGCTGCGGCAGAGGAGAAGGAAGGCGCGCAGAGTCTCACGCAGAAAGACAGCAGCTGCTGCAGCTGCTGCGCAGACGTACGAGAGGTGCAGCAGGGGAGGAAAATGTCGCCGGGACTGATGACGCGCCGCTGCAGGCGACTGCGCGACTGGCTGCTGCTCAGCACTTGCTCCTGGGGCCGCCCCGGCTGCAGCTGCTCCTGCTGCTGCTGCTCCTGCTGCCGTTCTTAGCTGCTGCTCTTGTTTTTCTGCGCCGCTGCTGTCGCCGCTGTGCCGTACACCCCGTGCTTCTCAACTCCTGTTGCTGCTGCTGCTTCTGTCGCTGTTCTTCAGCTGCTGCTGCTGCAGTGCTCCTGCGGTGCTGCGGGTCTGTGCAGCCGAGGGCGTGCCGTTCAGCAGAGCTGCTCGAAGACTTCTTTCCCTTTGTTCAGCTTCCTTTCACTCGAGACAACGCATGCAGCAAGGCAGACCTAGACAGAACAACTGCTCTACGAGTATGCAAAGCTCTATACGGAAGGAGTCATTGCCTGGCACAGCCACACATGAATTTACCGCTTCACAAACGTTTCACAAACACACGCACTTTCACACGTATGGACACGTCTCTACTCGCCTTTGTAGACGCGCCCAAGTTCCTCTGCGCAGATATACTGCTGTGATAGTCACGGCAGTCGCAGTAGCAGCAGCAGCAGCAACGGGAGTGAGGGCAGCTGCAGTGACTGTAGTAGTCGAGGACGAAAGCACCGACACCAAAAAGGCAAGGACATGTAAAAGAGAGTAGCACACCACCGCCTCTGCGACGCAGGAACCGAGACAGGGACGGTGAGGTGCCTGGGCAGCAAGAAGACGCCTAGCGACGAGAGACGGCGGCAGCTGCAACGTGTGGCAAGGTGCCCACGCTCACCCCACAAACTGTCGTGCCCCTCCACTATTGCCGACTAACGCTGGTGCTGCGTCCCTGCTGTTGTCGCGATGCGCTGCTGTTCCTGCCTTCTCACTGCGGAAGAATCGGCTGTCTCCGCTGGTGCTGGCAGCTGCTGCTGCTGGCAGCTGCGGCGACAGCCCCGCTGCCGCTTCCCCCACCGCAGCTAGCCGCTGCTCTCCTGTATCTCACTGCTGCCTCTGCGGTTCCTGGTGCACACCTGCTGCAGCCGCTGCACTTCTGCAAGTGCTGTTGCTGCTGGTCCCTTCGCTACTGCAGCACGTCGCCCTGTAGACGCGCTGCTGCCCGTGCTGGCCTTTCTTCTGCCGGTGCTGCTACTGCTAGTGCAACCCTTGCACGTGCTGCTCCTTCTGCTCCCTCCGCTGTCGCTCTGCCGCTGCTGCTCCCTTGGGCGCTTCCGCGGCGGTTCGGAACGCTGACATCCTCCGGGCTGCTGTTGCTGCTGCTGTTGCTGCTGCTGTTACTGCTGCGGTAACTGCTGCTGTTACTGCTGCTGTAACTGCTGCTGGTACTGCTGCTGTTACTGCTGCTGCAGTCGTGCGTCGTGTGTGTTCCTGCACGTCGGGCAGCGGGCGGCAATCCACCGAGGAAGAGAAAAGCGGGGAAAGACGAGGGGTCGGAAGATTCAGCCAGAGTTGCACGCTCCTCAGGGAGAAAGGCTGCCGCCGGGCACACTTCTCAGATGCTTTCCGTTTCGCTGCTGCCGCCGCTGGCGAAGGTTTTGCTGCTGTTACACGGTGTCGTGTGACAGGCAGAGGGCAACGGAGGAGCTGCTGCAGCCGACGGAAAGGGGAACGAAAGTGTTGGACACCTGCTGCGGCTCCGAGAGAGGGGGGGTCTCGGCGGAAAGGGAAAGAAGCAACGAAAAAACGAAGAAAAGAAAAAAGCGGCGGAAAAGTTGTACTTGCATGCTGCGATACACCTCTTCGCGGTCGCTAACAAGCAGGGGACGAAGGCTGCTCGTTGCAGCAGCAAGCCACCGGTACACTGGCAGCGCGACAACGACAGGGACCGCTGCGCCTGCAGCGGCAGCAGCAGCAGCAGCTGCAGCATCGCAGCGGCACTAGTGCCCGCAGCAGCAGCAAATACACTTGCACCAGCTGCAGCATCGGCAGCAATACAGCCGCAGTAGATGTAGCAGCAGCAGCAGCAGCAGCGTAAGCCCGCAGCAGCAGGGCGAGGGTGTACAACAGCAGCAGCAGCAAGACAGCCGCAGCATCGCCAGCAGCTGCAGTGCAACCGCAGCACAAGGAGCAGCTCCAACGGAGCCGTAACAGCAGCAGGAGGGGCTGGGCTGCAAGGGAGCAGGGCAGCAGCAAAATAATAACCGCAGCAACGGCGCCGGGTGTGCGACGGACGGAAGCACCGGCGACAACCCAGGCGTAATGGAAGCCGGCGCGCCAGCAGCACGGTCGCACGAACAGCAACGGTGAGAATCACAAACTAGCGATCACACAGCTCTCGCGGCAGCAAGAGCTGCACCATCCCCTGCAGCGGCCAGAGCAGCAAGGGCCGCGCAACAAAAGGAGAAGAGCAGCACGGGAAGTTTTTCTTCTTGCAGACATGTCTCCGCGTCACTGCTGCTGCAGCAGGAGGCGGTTGTCTTTCTTGGCGGCAGAAGCTGGAGTGCTGCTCCTTTTCCCTTCTTCTCGAAAGAAAAGGCCGCTGTCTCAGCTGCTGCTGCTCGAAGGGGCCGTCGTCCGGTGCGGCGTGGATGGCCGCTGCTGCAGCTGCCCGGTTTTGTAGTACAAGCTGCAGCTGCTCTGGCTGTTGCTGCTGCTCCTGCTGTTCTCGCTGCTAGATCAAAGAACCCGGAAGAACTGCAGCTACTGAACGTGTACGGCTCTTCATCGGCAGCAGAGGACACGGCACCGTCTGTTCACGTGGTAGCGGCGTCCGCCTGGACCGGCTGTTCACGCGTCTTCGTTTCCCGCGTTCTCCCTCTCTCTACGTTTGTACATGCAGTTCCCTGAAGTTCTTCCCTTGTCCTTTTGCTCTCGCTTGCGTCCTCCTGCTGCCGCTCTGCCGCCGCGGCTCCCCCCAGCAGCGGCTGCCGCTGTCGCTGTGACACCTCGTTTCTCCTGCGCGTAACCGCGTCTGCTGCTGCCTCCTGCCACAGCGTACTCTCCTCCTCTGTAGCAGTAGCAGGAGGAGCAGCAGCGCGCCTTTCCGCAGCAGCAACGGCAGTCTGCGCCAACCAAGAGAACCTCAGGAGCAGGAACTGCCGCCTACGCCGGTGCAGCACGCGCCAGAGGGAGCTGCAACAACAAATCGGCCCGCTCGCGGCGCACACACCAGCAGGAGCAGTGGGAGCGGCAGCAGCAGGAGCGACAGCACAAAAAGAGACAGGGGAAACAGCGGCTGGAGGAGGAGAAGAAGTAGAAGCAGCAGGGGGCCAAAATAGCAGCGGACTTCCGTCGCCAGAGGACAGCACCAGGAACGCAGGTAGGAAGGGGGGCAGCGGCAGCTAGCCACCGCATGTAACCACTGCAGGAGAAGCGGCAGGAAGAACAGGAAAGGCGAGGGGGTGCTGCGTAGACGGCGCCTGCTGCTGACAGCAGGTGGGAGCTGCAGGGCCGTAAACGCTTCCAGTGTTCCACAGCAGCAGCAACGCCAGCAGCAGCAACGCCAGCAGCAGCAACGCCAGCAACAGCAACACCAGCAGCAGCAACGCCAGCAGCAGCAACGACAGCAGCAACAACGACAGCACCAGCAGTACCCTGTAAGGAGCGGCAGCAACAGAGCAGCAGGAGGAGCAGCAGCAGCGAGAGTGAGACTGCAGGAAGAGGCGCGACAACGGCAGCTGAGCGAACGGTGGGCAGATCGCCAGCTGATGCCCGGAACGCAGCCGGACGTGTGCTGCTGCCGTAAACAGCAGCAGCAGGGATACCAGCAGTGGAGTGGGCATACTGCGGTAGACAAAACGAGTACTGCTGCTGCGAAGGTGCGCGTGGGGGAGTGTGCTGCTGCTGCTGCAGCTCACGACTCTGCTGCCCAAAAGAGACAGAGAGAAACGGGCTCTTGCATGCACGCACGCCTGCCAAGTGTCAAGATAATGCATGCCCCTGCACGGTAGCAGCAGAATCTACTCAGCAGCACTCCCCGAAGAAGCTGCAACTCTCGCAGCAGGCTTGTCGACCGCTGCAACAGGAGCAGCAGCAGCACCTGTCTGACCAGCAGCAGCAGCAACGCCGTCTCCACAGCAGCAGCAGCAGCAGCCAACTCGAAGGCAACCTCGTTGCCTCAGCAACAGAACAGCCAACACCTCGTGCTGTAGTAGCAGCAGCAGCACAGCGGGGAAAATATTCGTTGCAGAAGTCGCACTCCCGCACCTTCTGCGGCAGAGGAAGCAGCAGCAGCCGGAGCACCAGCGGCCGGAGCAACAGGGAGGGGAGCAGCACCGGCGGCAGCAGCATCGGCAATCCTTCCAGGGGCAGCCGCCATCGCTGCTGCAACGGAAGAAGCAGCAGCCAGTCCGTCGCCTTCTGCTGCTGCTGCGACTCGGTGAGCTTCATGCCAGCGTCCCACCTTTTGCTGCTGTTTTGCTGCTGTGAGTGCTGCTGCTGGGAGTGCCGCTGCTGCTGGCACCTTTTTCTGTCTCGTGGGCTGGAGCTCCTGTGGGTTTGCGAAGTCGCTTCTGCCGTGGTTGTGTTTGTGGGGTGCTGCTGCTGCTGCCTTCCCCCGTGCTGCTGCTGCTGCTGCTGTTTCTCGCCCTGTGCTGCTGCAGTGCACAGCACCTCTGCAGCAACGCTGGGCTCCTGCAGACGTTGTCGGTGAGGAGAAGCAGCACGAGCTACTCAGAAGCAGCAGCGGCGGACGCAGCAGCGGCAGCCACACGAGCAAGCATAGTAGCAGCAGCTTCAGCAGAAACAAGGGCAGCAGAGGACCAGCAGTAGCAGCACTGGCTGCCCGCAGCAGAAGCAGCAACGCGAGAAGGGAGGGAAGGCAGCAGAAGCAGCCTTCTGGAAGCAGCGCCCCTGCTGCTGGTGATGCTGCGCTTTCTCCCTCTACACCTCGCAGGGGAGCAGCTGTCGCATTTAGACTCTTGCTGCTGCTGAGGCTCTAGCAACGCCGCTCTGAGACCCACACGCGACGACGTTTCTGCTGAGACTGTTCGAACTATTTGACACCGAAGGACAAGCTACGGCTGTTGCTGCTGGTAGTCCCGTCCTCCGCGTCTTGTTATCTTCCCTGTCCTGCTTTCCTCCCTGCTGTTGTTGCTGCGGTTGTTGCTGTTGCTGCTGATGCTGCTGTGCTGCTGCTGTTGTTGCTGTGTCCCTACTGCTGTGCTGCTGCTGTTGCTGCTGCTGCTGCACCGCTCCTGTTGTTCCCGTGTTGCTGCTGCTGTACCGCTGCTGGTGCCTGCTTCTTCGTAAAGTCCCCTCCTCTCTCAGTGTGCGGTGGTACCGCTGCGCTGCTGCTGCTGCTACTGCAGGTACGCTGCCGCCGCCGTGCTGCTCCAACCGCTGCTGTGCTGCTGTCGCCACCGCGTGGTGCTGCGGCCCTCCTGCTGCTGCTCCTTGCTGCTGCTGCTGCGTCCTAGGCGTGGGTGGAACTTTGTTTACCTTCTTCCCTGGCTAGACACGCAGGCAGTCGCTGCCGTTGCATTTCTTTCGAAGCCGTGCGGCTTGTTTTTGCTGCTGCTCCGTCGCGAGCTAGGCGCACACCAGGGGGAGGGGTCTTCTACACACCTGCGTCACCACCACTGCCGCAGCCCGCGCATGCAGTCGTTCCTTCCCAAGCAGCACCAGGTCTTTCAACGGTCTCTCTCTCTTTCTGCGTACATGAAAAGCATATAGATATATATATGTATGTATAAGTGTATATATATATGCGTGTACATAGATATATATGCGTGTATATATATATATGTATATGTCTTTGTGTGTCTGACCCGGCGCATCATTTTGCTGCCGACCCGCTTCGTCTCTCCCTCTCGCATTTGCTGCGTGCTGCTGATGAAATTGTGGACTGGCAGTCCCTCTTCTCGCTTCTCTCTGCGGCCCCTCCTGTCTTCTCCTGGCTCTCCTACGACGACGCTTCGCCCAGCTTCTGTGCTGCATGCGTGTGCAGCACACACACTCCCTTTCTTCGTCCGCGAGGTGACTGCTTCTCGAGCTTCTTCTTTGCTCGTTCTTGAGAAGTTTACTGTAGGAAGAGATGTGAGTGACTTGCTGGAGCTTCTCTTCTCTTCGTTGGGAGTTCCCTTTCCCAACAGCAAATCTACCGAGGGCCTGCGCGCAGCAGGAAAGTCTGGGCTTCTCCGCGGCTTAGGAAGGCCGCATGCGTCTGCCGCGCGCAGTTCGTCATGCGTCTGCTATGCTGGTGTCTGTTGGGCGGCTGGCTGCTTCTGGTTCGCTGCTTTTCCCAGGTCCTGTTCTTCTTCATTTCTTTTTGTTTTATGTCGGTGCTGCTGCCGCTGCTGCCAGTCCCACCATGCCCCGCCGGCGGATGTGTGGGGCCCGGATCCCTGCGGAAGTGTTGCGTCGCACTGCCACCGCCCGGCGTCCCGTCTCCTCTTCCGCTGCTGCTGCTGAGGATTCCTGCCTTCCTCCTGCTGCTACCGATCAGCTGCTTCCTGCAGCGTCTGACGCTGCGTCGCTGTCTACCGCGGAAGACGCTGCAAGCCCTGCTGCTGCTGCTGCGAGTTCTCTTCCCCCCACTGCCGCGGTCGGTCCGCTTCGTTCAGCGAGACTTCGCTGTGCTGCTGCTGCTACTACGACGAGGGGGACTGCGGTTGACTTCGAGGCAGGCCGCGAAGCACTTGCGCGTCCTGGAAGCACTGCTGCCGCTGCTGGGGCGAAGAAGGGCGGGGCCACTGCTGCTGCAGCTGCTGCCAGTGAGGCCGCGGCAGGACGACGACGGTGCGCTGTAGATGAGATACCTCCGGGTCAAAGTTACTCAGGGGGACCGCGCATGCGTCAGCGAGGGGACGGCCTGCTGCAGCAGCAGCAGCTACTCCGCTGCAGTGAGAGAAGCAGCAGCACGGGCGACAGCAGGAGTAGCAGCGACAGCAGCCTCGCAGCTGCGTCTCCCCCAGCAGCCCCGAGGCGTAGGCGGGGTCCTCGTTCTTCTGGGGAAGCAGCAGCAGCAGAAGGAACAGCAGCAGCAAGGCGAGCAGCAGTACGAGCCGCACGAGGTGGAAAAGGCGTTGCAGCAGCAGGAGGCGTAGGGGTGTGGGGACGTCTCCCGGAGCCACCGGGGTGTTTGTCTACAGCAGCGAGCGCTGCTCCAAGAAGTTGCAATTTGCAGCTTCCACCACCACCCGCGCGCCTGCAGCAGGCTGCGTTCCACGGCGCTGCTGCCTACTCTCCAAGTGTCCAGTCTGCCGTCGGGCTGCAGCAGCAGCAGCAGTGGCAGCAGCAGCAGTGGCTGTTACACCCTCAGCAGCAGCCGCAGTATGGCCGTTCTCTGCGGGCGTCGCAGCAGCTGCAGCCGACTACGGGGGACGGAGGCCGGTTTCCGTCCACGCCGACCGTACCACCGCCGGTAGGAGGAGGAGGAGCAGCTGTAGCAGCAGCAACGCAGCAGCAGGTGCTGCTTCGAGGCATGATGCAGCCAACAGGAGCAGGGGAGTATGACAGCTCGCTGGGCGCGAACTGGGGCAGCGGCACCGACGCGGCGCCAGCAGCAGCAGCAGGTGCTCACTACTTGTTGTACACGTACCCCACAGGCGTGCAGCCGCAGCACGTCCTACAGCAGCAGCAGCAGCAAGTACCGCGCATTGTTGTAGGACTTCCTACTGCGCCGGCGGACGGCTGGGTGGCAGGGGACAGCAGCAGCAGAGGAGCGAGCACGTGGAGGAACGGCGCCCTGCCCGCGGCAGCAGGCGCAGCAGCAGGAGCAGGAAAGGAAGAGTTTGCTGGTGCAGAGGGAGGAGCCCTGCGGGGTGCCGGTGGGGGGGGCCTGGGGGGAGGAGGGGCACCAGCAGCAGCAGCAGACCGCGGATCGGCAGTTAGCAGCACCGCAGCAGGCAACGCTGCAGCAGCAGGAGGAAACGCAAGGGTCGCAGCAGCAGAAGAATCTGCAATAGCGACTAGTGCTGCTCCCCCACTGTCCGCCCACCTCCGTCCTGCAGCAGCAGGAGGCCAACGAGGCAGCACCAGCGCCGCTGCTGGTTCTTCGAAGAGGAAGAAAGTCGCCGTCGGAGTAGTTTCTCTGTATACGATCCTCCTCCTTCTTCTCTTTCTTGGCGCTGCTGTCTCCGGTGCGCCTGCTCTTCGTTTTTCACTCCCTTGCGACTCTCCCGTGCAGTTGCTCATCTACTTCTGCCGCTGGGTCTCTTACCTGCTGCTCGCGCTGCTGTCTATCACTTGCCTTCGGCTGCTGCTGCCGTCTGCCTCTTGCCTACTGCTTACCTCCTGCTGTTGTTGCTGTGCGTCTCTTGCCTGCTGCTGTTGCTGTTGCTGTATGTCTTCCGCCTGCTGCTGCTGCTGTGCGTGCGTGTGTCCTACCTGCTGGTGCTACTGCTATGTGTCCCTTGCTTTCTGCTGCTGCTGCTGTGTGTCTCGTGCCTGCTGCTCCTGTGTGTGTGTGTCCTGCCTGTTGGTGGGGTTGCTTTGCGTCTCATGCCTTCTGCTGCTGCTGCTGTGTGTCTCTTGCCTGCTGCTGCTGCTGCTGTGTGCGTGTGTGTGTGTCCTGCCCGCTGATGCTGCTCTTCTTCGGTTCTGCTGCTGCTGCGGCGTGTCGCTCCTACGTGCTGCTGCTGCTGCAGAGACTGGTCCCTGTACGCCTGTCACTGCTGCTACATGGGCTCGTCCTGTTGCCCCGCTGCATGCGTCTCACATGCTAGCGTCGGGACGTTTCAAATTTTTTTGTCGCAACTGCTGCTTCTGCCGCTGCTCGTCACCACTTGCCGCTGCTGCAGCAGCAAAGTGTTTCGCTGCTGCATCTGCTGTTCTGCGGCAGCTGCTCACTTTGCTAGTGCTGTGGTTGGTACAGGCATATCTGTCTTTCTCAGCTGCGACTGATCCTGCTGCGGTTCAAGAGTACCGCCGCGCTGCTAACATTTCTGCTGCTCCTGCGTCCTTCTGGCTGCTGCTCTGCTGTTGACCAGTACCGCTCTTCATTTGCGACGGCGCCTGCGGCTGGAGGACCCTTTATGATGCTGCGCTCCCTTCTGCAACAACACGGCAGGCAGTCTTCTTCCGTTGTTGCTGCTGCTGTTGCTGCTGCTGCTGTAGAATTGTACCGTCACGGTTGTTGCAGAAAGCTCGGTTCCTGTCGCTGCTGCGGCCGCTGTTCTCGAGCTGTTGACTCTGCTGCTGCTGCTGGAAGATACTACCTGCACGTCTTTGCTGCTGCTCCTCTGCTGCTGCCTGCCGAAGTCCTGTTGCTGCAGCAGCTCCGGTGAGACGCCACCTCACCACCCGCTGCCGCTGCAGGGCGCTTTGCTCCTTCTGCTGCTGCTGTCGGGCGTGCGGAGAAGAGGCTGCCGAGTTTGTTGCTGCTGCACACTGCTACTGCTGCTGCATGGGAGAAATCGTTCATGGCCCGCTGCTGCTGCTGCTGCCTGCAGGCTACTTCTTCGGAATTATCATAACAGCCCCATCTGTCCGTGTCGCCCCGGCCTTCTTCGATGCATTCAATATTACAGACGCCCCAACAGGTTAGTTTCTGTATTTCCTGTATTCACCGCGCGTCTGCTTTCTGCTGCACCTGCTGGTGCCGTCTCACAGACGCTCGCGTAGGTGAGTTCCTCTTTTTCCTTTTCTCCCGATGCGTCTGCTCGCTGCCGCAACTGCTCCCGCTTTCGCCGGTGTGCCTCTGCTGCTGCTGTTCTGCTGCTGCTCCTGTCGTGCTGGCGCTGCTGTTGTTCTACTCCTGGTGCTGTTCTGCTGCTGCCAGTGTGGTTCTGCTGCTGCTGCTGCCGTTGTTCTGCTGTTGCTGCTGTGGTGCTGCTGCTGCTGATGTGGTGCCTGCTGCCTGCATTGCATCATCACGGAATTTCATCATGCCGGTTTGCATGCGTTTTCCCTGCTGCTCGGATGCTCCCGCCGCTGCTGCTTCTCCTGTCGCTGCTCTTCCACCGGCCCTGCTGCATCTACGTATGTGCAGCCTGCTGCTCCTCTTCTGCTGGTGTTGCTGCGTTTGCGACTTCGTCTGCTGCTGCTGCGGCTGCACGCTGCCCCCGCTGCTGTTGCTGTTGCCGTTGCGGTTCAACGTGCTGCTGCTCTTGCTGCTGCGGTTCCACGTACTGCTGCCGTTGCTGCTGCGGCTCCACGTGCTGCTGCCGTTGCTGGCGCGGTTCCACGTGCCGTTGCTGCTGCGGTTCGCTGCGCTGCTGCTGTTACTGTTGCTGCTGCAGCAACAAATCAGTCGGAGTGGGTATTTCGTGTGGGCAACGACGGCGTGTTGGAGATGGGGGCGGCGCTTCTCTTCGAGCTGCCCCTTGCAAATCCCTCTATTTTCCATCTCGAGTTTGTAGCGCTGGAAAGGGACGTGTACTACTATCCCATCGGCACGCACATGCAGTGCCTGCTCTACCACGGCGGTAAGAAGGGAGATGCTGCCCTCGAGAAGACAAGAAAGAGAAGAAAAAAGGAGATAAAACAGAAGGGAAAGGAAGAGAATAGAAAGGAAGGGAATAGAAAGGAAGAGCATAGAAAGGAAGAGATTGAAGAGAAGCGAAGGGAAATGAGGGAGATGCGTCTGTGCGGTGCTGTGTGGAGGAGGGCGGAAGCGGAAGAGGACCTGCAGAGGAGACCGCGTCTCCTTCTCTTCCAACCTCCGCAGAAGCATACACATTATCAACATACATATATATGGCAAAAGAGCATGTATACGCGCGTACATGCCAAGAACTGTACATATATGTATATGAGTGACTTTTATTACTGGGTCAATATACATGTATATATAGATGGCGAAAAAGTATGTCTGCAAGCATACATATATATCAAGAAGCGTACACATATACATATATATATAAGTACTATTATTGGGTGAAGACAAATATATATATGTAGGTAGGTATGTGAAGACTGCAGTGCGTTGATAGATATGTTACTTTATAGAGTTTTAGTGGGTGAGAATGTACATGTACATATATGTGTGTATCAGGAGTGTACACTAACATATTCTCATATATTAGTGTAGTAGACACACATACATATATGCCGCAGTGTATCAATACACGTATATCTATCAGATCCTGTGAATTCCCTAACGTGAGAGTTCATGGGTATGTACATGTATCTACGCATGCATGAAGAGTCTACAGTCATATATTTATCCGAAGCAGACAGCGACGGCACAGTCTCCCTCTCTGTCGCTCTCTGTATATATATATGTGTGGATGTATTACGCATGCATGTGTATATATGCATATACGTGGGATCGGTCTGTGGATGCGTAGCGCAGGAGAGAAGGCGAGGGAGAGAAACGGAAGGGCAAAAAAGGAGCAGAAGAGACGAAGACGAAGAAGTCTCTGGGAGGTCCAGCGAGACAGCGAGACGGGGAGACAGCGAGACGGGGAAACAGCGAGACGGGGAGACAGCGAGACGGGGAGATGGGGAGACGGGGAGATGGGGAGGCACGGAGACAGCGAGGCAGGGAGACGGGGAGACGGGGAGATGGGGAGACGGTGAGGTCCATCGAGACGGGGAGACGGGGAGGTCAAAGAGGGAGAGAGGGGAGAGGAGGAGAAGTTTTTTTGTGGGGAGGAGAGATGCAGCGAGAGACACAAACGAAGGGAGGAGACGGGGACCCGCCGGCTCCCTTTTGCATGCAGAGAATGTCCCTGCGTCTCCCACCACCGGAGACTCCTACTGCTGTCGCTTTGGAAGAAAAGTATTTCCTCTGCAAAAGTCATTTGTGGACCAACTCAAAGACGCCCACGTATATGTACTAATACACCTACCCACTTATCTGTACATATATACACACATATGTATACAATAATATATACATATATATATACATATATATACATATATATATACATATGTATATATATACTTTTTTCTTCTTTTCTCTCCTGCCTACTACGCATCCATCGACGAATCCTTTCATTTACCTTTGAGCTATCTACCCCACCATATATATATATGCGAATATTACATACGCATGCATCAGAAATAACACACTGCAATACATATATGTATACGTGCGTCTCTGTGTATGTGTGTGTGTGTGTAGATATAGGTGTATTTGTGGAAGCGGGTCTCTGTGCGTATATATGAAGACATCTCTCCCTTTGCATGTTCGACGAGGGGAATAATCCCCATATACGTACATTTTCTCTGTTGTATAGACGCATATATACACATATGTATAAATACATCTATCCGCACATATTTGTGTATAGGTAGATATCCAAATTACGTATATCTGCTTCTATAACACATATATATAGATGCACGTATACTTGCTTCAGTGTGTGGGCATATATACGTACGCACGGGTTCCACACTTTCAAGGAAGGCCCGGCAGCCAAACCGTTGTCGCGTCGTTAGTAGTACAAGCGGCTTCTAACGCAAGCGTATTCGTCGGGTACTCGTGCTGTGTCTCCACACTGCAGACGGACAGCAGCAGCAGCAGCAAAGCAGCAAAAGGCGCGGCAGACGCAGCAGCAGAGCAGCAGAAGGCGCAGCAGCAGAGCAGCAAAAGGCTCAGCAACAGCAGCAGAAGGCACAGCAGCGGGAGCAGGTTGGCAGGAAACATTTTAGATAGGCGTGCAACGGTGTTGCTGTCGCAGCAGAGAGAGTGTCGTTGCTTCTTCTCGTTCAACAAAGGGACAGCTCTACTTTCTTTGCTGCTTCTGTTGCTGTTCTACTTCTTTGCTGCTGTCGCTGGTCTACTTCTTCGCTGCTGTTGGTACTCTACTTCTTTGGTGCTGGCGCTGCTCTACTGCTTTGCTGCTGCTGCCGCTGCTCGGCGTCGTTGCTGCTTCTTCTTTTCATCATTCTTTGTCGGGGTAACGCGTTCCTCTGCTGCTGCAGCTCTGCTGCGCGACTGAGCTGCTTCCCCGTTCGCCTAATCTGCGGCTCCACTGCTGCTGCTGCTCGGGCTGCTGTGTCCTCCTCCAACAGCTGCTTCTCATTTTGCTGCTGGTCTCGCTTTCTCTACACCGCTGCTGCTGCTGCTTCTTGAACGGCGTCGGGCCTCCTGCCGCTGCTTCTCTCTCCCGCAGTTGCAGGTCCCCTGCAAGCCTACTTCTTTTCCGGCTGTCGCTCTGCCGATGTTGCTTCTCGTGCTCTGCTGCTACGGCACCTCTTTCACGGCGGCTGCAAGCTGTTGGCCAAGCTGAAGCATCGCACGTCCGCCCGCTGCTTTGTTTCCTCCTGCGCTGTTGCTGCTGCTCTCCCGCTGTGCTGTTGTTGCTGCTTTGACTGCGTGCGGTGTTGCTGCTGGTTTCCCGCTGGAGGGCTCCGGCTGGTGCTGTGTCGTGCTGCCGCGCATGTGCCAGCAGACGGCTGCTGCTTCTGCTGTGCTGCAGCCGCTGCCTGAGGGGGTCTGCCGTTGCGCGCGCGCTTTGTGGTGCTGCCTCTGCTTCTCCTGCTCTGCGTCTTCCCTGCTGCCGCGTATGCTTGCTACATTTGCTTCCTGTTGGGTTGCTGCTCGTGCTTCTTCTGATTTAACCTTCGCTGAACTGCTGCAGTTGCTGCTGCTCTGCGTCTGCTGCCGCGATGCGCCGTTGCTCCGTCCGCTGCTGATGCCACACGCAACGGCTGCCTTCCTTCGTCTTGACTCCTACCACTGCGACGTCTTCCACGCGTGCGCTGCTGCTGCTTTTTCTGCGAGGTCTTCCACGCGTGTCCTGCTGCTGCTGCGTCCTCTTTCCGCTTTGGTGAGTCCTGCCGCTGTTGCTTCTTCTTCTTGTTCTTGCCCGTCTGTGCTGCAGCTGCGGCTGTCGTGCAAGTGGCTGCAGCCGGTCTCCCCCTGCTTTTCCGCTCCCCTGCTGCAGCTTCTGCTTCCGCTTCCACCACTCGTGCACTGCCGCCGCTGTGTGTGTAGACGTGTGTCTGTATGCACCTGTGTGTGCGGGCGTTTCTCCTGCTGCGGGTGGTTCGATTCCCTTCTTGCACAGGAATTCTGTCGAGCGAATCTCAACCGCTGAACCGTTACCGCGAGCTGCTTGCCCCCCCGGCGAACGGCAACTTCACCCGCTTTGGGAATGCGACGAAGGTCAGTCTCTGTCTCCGTCTGTCCTTCCCTTGCATACATAGGGGGCGTTCGTATACATATGCATCTATACATATATATGTATCCCGTCGTAATTACGTATGTGCGTCTTTGCCAAACGTGCGTTTCCGTCTATTTCTGTCCAGACGTCCACCTGTGTAGGTATTTGTTCACACAGGTGCACATTTTCATTCACAGATACGAGGAAGGGGAAAACCTTCCTTTTCGTAGACTCGCAAGCCTCCCTGCAGGAGGAGACACAGTGCGCCTGCTGTTCCTGCGGCAGCAGCAACGCATATCGGTTCCTGCAGCAGTTGCAGCTGCTGCTGCTGCAGCGCACACGGCTCTACATGATGTACGTGTATCTCTTCCGCTCTGTTTCCGCGAGTTCAGGAGGTTCCCTGTGCTGGTTCGTGGAGTCTTTTACCTTTTCTTCTTGCTGCTCATCTTCCTCAAGACCAACACACAAGGAGGAGTTCTCGGCGTCACACGGCGTCTGTTGCTTGGGACATATCGACACACGTGGGAAGTTGTTATTCCACGCCACTCCAGACGTGCATGCGCGCATAACTCATCCCCACATATTCCTGCCAAGTTTGGGCCGGTGTCTCCGTGCATTTATATGTGTTTGTGTATGTGTATATATATAGATGTGTGTACAAGACTTCCCTGTATGTGTACACATACGGAGGCTTGAGCGTGCGTCTCCCCTCTAGTCGAATAGCTGCGTGGCCGTGACTTGTGTCCATTTATATATATATATATATGTATACCTGTTTGTGTCTGTGTATATATATACGTGTGTACAGGACTTCCCTATGTGTATAGATCTCCGTGGATTGTAGCCTGCTACTCCCCCTCTTTTTATCAATCGCTGAAGTGTGCGCATGCATCTGGGGACGCACACACGTGTCTTGCACCAACGTGGCGAGCGACGCGTGTCAGTGGTCTTCGGAGGTCCCGTGTCGAGTGTACGTACACCGGGAATGCAGTCACCAATCCCACGCGTCCCTTCCGTCTCGTCTCTTGCTCCTTTGTTCAGCCACCCTTCCCCTATCTCTGTCCCCCGCATGCACCGTCTTCACAGCAAGTTGGGCGTCCCCAGCCACTCACAGAGTCCTCACACGAAAACACGTGCGTACGTGGTGCCTCATCCACACCTGCACTGGTATGTATATGTATATATTTATTCATCAACGTATATATATATGTTGGTGATCTATATACTTGAATATATATGTATGTGTATGTGTATGTGTATGTGTATGTATGTATGCGTGTATGTCTGCGTACAGGTACATCGTTCTATGCCCGCTTCGACACACAGACACATATACAAACGATTATCGTGGCATGCAGATAGTCGCGCACATGTATCGGCGTCATGTGTGTGCGTCGTGATGGGGAGGAATGGCGCATTTTTGGGGGTTGCATTGGCCGGGGGAGTGGTATATGGTGTCTCGTCTCCCCGTCGCATGCGGTCGTCTGCGCGTGTGTGGGGTGGGTGACGGTGCAGGTCAGCGTGAGTCCCACAGACGGCCCGGCACATGAGACGACGCTGTCGCAGGTAGCAGCCATCGGACTGCGGCTGAAGGGAGCGCGGCAGCTGGCTGAGGCAAAGGCTTTGTACGACGACTGCGTCAACCACGGCCTGCTGATTTTTTCCCTGCAGATCTCTGTCTCGTACACCAAGTCGCCTCTAACGCAGGTCAAGATGCCTGGGCCTGTAGACGTCATCGCCAAAGTTCGCTGCAACGTCCAGGCCGGCGTCGCCGCGCTCCTCGCGGGGGTTGCTGCTGTCCACAGTCCCGTCGTCTTTCAAAACACAGAAAACTACCCGGATCTCTTCCCTCGTCGCAGCAGCTGAGGCGAAGAACCCCTTCCCCTCCTCCCCCCCAGGGGCACGGGCGCTACCACCGGCCCAGGCTGAAAAGCAGAGCCGCACACAGAAAAACAGAAACGGATAGACAGACAGATAGATAGAGACAGACAGATACAGAGAGACAAAAAATTGCGGAGAAGGGCGAGGAAGGGAAGACGAAGAAGGAGGGGGAGGAGAAGTCGGAGGACGTGGGGGAGGAGCAGCAAAGGCAGAAATTTAGAGAGGACGGAGCAGCAGGTGGAAGGGGAGGAGTTCGGACAGGAAAGGCAGGGCGGACGAAAGACGAGAAAAACGTGAAGAGGAAGGGGAGGCGAAGTGTTTCCGGTCTTCAAGAAGAGTAGACTCGCCGGCGAGGACGGAAAAGACGAAGCAACAAGAAGAAAGGGAAAATACGTGGAAAGTGACGAGGGCGGAGGGGAGGGCAACGAAGCAGAAAGGGAAACCGGCGAAGAAAGGAAACGAAAAAGGAAGAAAAGGAAAAGAAGAGGAGAAGACGGGGGCTCTTCGATCGTTGAGGTTGTTGTCTACGCAGACATACCCCTCGGTCTGCGTCGTATGGATATCCTGTATTCATTTAGGCGCATGTGTATATGTATTCAAAGTATTTTGTGGCAATAGGTACCTATATACATATGTACATAGGTATATCTTTGTATATGTGTGTGTATGCGTGTGTCTGTCTGTCTGTCTCTGTATTTATATGGATATGCGTACGGGTACAAATATGTAGGCATGTACGGGTCTCGTATTGGTACGTATATCCGCAGCTGTACCCCCCGGTGGAGATGGTCGTGGTGGTGGAAGTGCGTTTCTCCGAGAGTTTCCGTCAGTCTATGAAGCCCAGAACTGGGAAAAACCTGCAGGTGCAGCGTTGTCCGTCTGGCGGGCCCCCAGTACAAATAATTCTCTCTACGTATCCATTTATATGCGTACATATATACACACATATATGTATGTATAAATACATATCTACGTATATATATATATATGTATAAGTCGGTCTCTGACTCTCTCTATATATACGTATATGTATATCTGCAAACGATGTGTGCGGCTGTGTACGCTTGTGGTGGCGTGCTTACCGTTGTACTGGTGTAGTAGCCTCTACACACACATATACGCAAATCTGAAAAGAAAATACATGTATATATGTATGTGTATATGTACCTATGAGGATTCATGCGTACAGATGCGACTGTATATACGTGTAACAGCTATGGATCCCTGTAGTATATATTTGCAAGAAATATCCCGGTGGGTGTCCAGCGTCCACGCACGTCACTGTAGCATATGTACGACGTATAGCCAGATACACACGCCTACATATATAACATATGTTTACAAAGCTTTGATACGTTTGTGTAGATACGTACACACACGCATAAGTGTGTGGATACGTGGATGTGTAGGCATCCGTACACATTCACGTATACCAATTTTTTAGCTTCAACTTGTCGCTCACTGTCGACTTGTGTACATATATATGTACGTGTTTGTCTATGTGATTGCCTGTATATATCTCTGCACATAAATATGGGTATATATGTGTACACAACAGATGTACACATATGTGAACACGTGTATGTTTGTATACGAAAGTGTCTACCACATACACGTAGATGTATTTGTAGTTCGTAAAAACTGGAGACGCAGCTGACGAACACCTTCTCTCGTGACATGGAGGAGGATGTCGCAGCCTCCGTAAAAGGCACTTTGCGTGCGTTTCCTCCGACGCCGGTACAAGAAGAACAAAAAAGGAAACGACAGAGAAGTGGACGCGCAAAGAAGAAGAAGACGGAGAGGCAGATGATGACGCAGGAAAGGCTTGTGGAGAGGGCTACCCACGCAGAGTTAGAGGAGAACAAGTGTGAGCACACAGAAAAGGGAAAACGAACAAATCAGGAAGACAAGCAACTCGACACGGTGGACAGAAACACGGGAGAGATGAAACAGAATTTCTGCTGGTGAAGAAGTGTACTGATGTCGTGCTGGAGAAACACAAAAGGAACGCGGCACCTATAGAATAAGAATCAGTGGGGTACACTTGTGTACACGTAGATAGACGCAGGCGTACACACGTGAGTGCTTATCCAGAGAACGGTAACGCACAGGCGAAAATCAATTCTTCCACTTTTTTTTGACCCCAGAGGCTCCTACACGTCTCCCCCAGGAATGGACAGCTGTTTAACTGTCCAACTACTTGTGTACAACTACTTGCGTGTATACAACTACGAAATGAGAGATAGCTACAGATGTACATATATACATATATATATATATATATGTATATACGCGTAAAGAGTGAGACGCACAGTATATACACACATATACATATATATATATATATATTTACGTACGAATGTGTGTACAAGTGTTTGTGGGCATCTACGGCAGCAGGCAAAGAGGAAAATCAAAATATGAAGACGTAGATGTGGATCGTCGAGTACACACGTACACCTCATTTCAGAAAGAGAGATCGGGAAACAACGGGAAGGCGCTTTTATGTACAGGAAGACAAAAGGTAAGTAGACGCTTTCTTGTGCGTAGGCGCAAACGCAAGAATGCCATAGACTGTCACGTAGAGTTAACGCGTAGATCACGCGCATCTTTAAAAGATCTCCCTCTCGATCAAAGTGAACCACTTTGACACCTGTATATCTCTGTAGAAGGCAAACGTAATGCGGAGATCCAGGTACATGTGCACACGCACATATCTGGAAGGTAACAAGGTTTACGGGTCAACGTTCCGCCTTCATTAAGATGGACAGAGAGGTGCAGTGAAGATGCGCACGTGCCATTCTTGATTCTGCTTATGAGTGCACTGCACCTCATTAGCTGCAGGCGTAGCGCAGGCGCTGAGTCCGCGCCTCTACGAATAGTACTCAGAGCGGAACGTATCTGCACTGCTGCCGTTCGGATAAACATTGATATACACTTAGGTATTTACGCGTATACATGAAAACGTGCACACACGCGTGTGTGCGTACGAGGCGCTCACGAATTTGAGACTGACAGACGCTTGATGCGCACAAATATGTAGCAGCCCCACACACGGTCACTCGTAAGCACTTTGCTGAGGATCTTTAGTATACGTGCATCTGATATATAGATGTCCTTATATATACACACGTATGCACTTGATACATGTATATATATGTATATATATATAAGTACATTCACATCTGCTAATCTGTACAAACGTGTATACGTGTGTTTGCATGTGTGTATACATATGCTTGTACGTTACACGTGTGGACGTGTGTAAGTATGTTTGTGGCATACAGGCGCACTGCCTATGGCCACACACCCGCGCGGAATTATAATAGCAGAGAAAAACGACACCGGCAGTTCTACACATTGCATTTTCTCCCTGGAACAAAATGCACTGCGTCCTTGTTTCCTGAACTGACGCTACTCGTTAATTCATTCTCAGAGATTTTTAGTTTCGACTATCCCTGGACTCGCTACGAAACATTTGCGGTTTTTATTAAGTAAGACCTGAATCTGTTAGGATCAATCACCTTGCTAATCTTGACACTGAATAGGTAGGTGGGTCTACTTCTGCCTAGGAATAACGTGGCTTCACTGGACCAGAAAGGACGTACTCCGTTCGTTCACTATTCGGCTGGAACACAAATCGCCGGCAGGTGGCGGCCGCCCGCCCCTACTAGCCGTACACCTATGTACATATATATGCGTACGTGTGTATACATATATATATATATATATATATTATATACGTATGTCCGCCGCATGCTATTATCGTGCGGAGCTTATACTTGGACAGACAATTTACTTTCCTGTGTGGGTAGAATACTGACTATATAGAAATATATATTCCTGTTTCCAGTAAATATTGATCATCACTTTTGATACGTAGGTCGTCTACGGTAAAGTATTCACCGAAGTGCATCTTGAGGGGCCTATTTATCAAAACCTGCACATACGTGGACGTCACCGAACGTGTAGTCAGACGCTCAAATCGCGTTTCCGTGTAGACGTCTCGCATCGTACATACAACTACGCCTACATGTATTGATACTTTTGCGCAGCATCTGCGTGCGTACCCGTTCTTGTCTCATTCATGCAGTTGTACCGTTCCGCTGCAACTGTGGATGTGTGTAGGTAGTTTTCACTCACATGTAAAAGGAGGGAAGTAAACACCTATGCTCCGCGTGTAGTGTGGGTGCGCCTGCGCTACACGCTTTAATTATCCACTACGATCCTATTACAGATACGCTGGCGTTACACTTATATTACGTGTATGCCTGTACTCCGTGTCCTTGCCAAGTGCGCTTCAATTACGCAGTTCCTTCAACGTCGCCTGAATTAGACATATATAATTAGGTATGTTTAACTCAGGTATGTTACCACAATTTGCAGCCAATAGATGTGCTAACATTACATATATATATATATATTTATGAATGTACGTGGAAATGTGTCATCTTTTCGCAGAGGGAAGGGCCCGTTTACCACACTAACAGGTGTGTATTACAGGTACGCATATCCTATGCACATATATAACATACGCTTGTTCTAAGTGAATGAACACACGTGTGTATACAAATTTATATATAGAGAGAGAGATAGATATATATGTATATGTATATAAGTGTAACATGGCAGGAGAAGGCTATGCTGGTATCGTGCAATGTGGTGTGTCAGGTGATTTTATGAGCCGGGACGACGTCTGCGGCGACACGGATGTCCGAAACGTGAGAGCGCGTGCAGTTTTTATGGCGGTAATCCTTTTTTGTTTCTTTATTTCTTGTTTGTCAGCAACTTAAAGTGGTCTCTCGTGTTAGTTCTTCACCATCCGCAGCAGAAGGTTCCTTCGAATACTTCTTTAAGGCGAGTGTCTTTCGATTCGCATAGTGAAACTCTAGTTGTCACGGCCTGTCTTGCACGAAAATGTCTTTTCTCTCATCTTTTGCTTTCTCGGGTCCCTGTCGTTAAAATTGTGCAGAACCATTGTTAACAAGTGATTCTGTCGTTGTCGTCTGCGCTGGCATGGATGTTCAATTGTACGCGTAATCACACGCCCGTGCTTTGAAGAGTAGACTGTAACGAGACCGCAGATTTCACATCTTTTGCTGCGTTCTCCACTGCGCAGTTGCCGCCACGCTTACAAAGGCACCGCTGGCGCTTCTATTCGTGCAACGGTGCTGCTGCGAGATTGTCATTCTAAAGTTCCTCTGTAGCGTGTTTTTTTCTCGCCTCGAAACGACTGTTCACTTGCCGGATAAAGTTCTCCTTCGTAAAATTTCTCACCTTTTTCGTAGGATACGGTTAACGAAACGCTTTTAGTTTCTATGAAGTATCTCTGAATTCGTTATGAAACATTTCCGGCTTTAAATAATAAATAAGATCTGAATTCGCTAAGATCAATCACCTCGCTAATCTTGACAGTAAACACGTAGCTGCGTGTACCTCTGTGTAGAAATAACATGGCTCGACTCGAGTAGAAAAGACGTACTCTGTTCCTACATATCTACTACTTTCTCCGTCAATTTATCCGCGGCGTAGGACACACGAACATATTCCTACTCATACGTACATGCACGCACATACATATATATGCTCTTACACATGTGAGTGTATCTATCTATCTATATATATATATATTATTCCCATTCATCCGCCACGAAATCCAAGTGGACCGTGCATATACAGTTGCTTTACCGCTTATGTAGTTACACACATAGACTGCTATGTCATGTGTGTCTACCGTTGCGGCTTCCTTCTAGCATACGTGCACAACGCTTGTAGTAAAGCGCATATGAGACATAGAGAGGAACTGTGTATGTGACGTGCTTTTCCGTGTAGATACTAAATTTGATCGCATTAAAGGAGATTCACCATCAACAACTCTGTCGCATTGGTGCACGGTGAGGATGTACGTAAACTATTGCATCCAGTGCAGGGTGTAAACGTGAGTATGTCTGAAGTGGAAGATGGCAGCGAAATAGTCAAGGCATTTGAGAACGAGTAAGGAGGTGCAGCACTCTCTTTACGCGTCCTGCTTTAAAGGAAAGCAACGTAGCGAAGTGGTGGGAACCGATCAAGCAAGGCAGTATGATAAATAGTAGTCCTGCGCATATGCAGAGAGACAAACTTATAGGGAGGATAATGGACAGATGGAGATGATGCTGTAGGAAGGCATCGTCTCAAGCAAGGGAGGTGCCGAAACAAAAAAAATTACACTTGAACCGAATAGTGGTGAAACAGCGAAAGAACACAACATCGCTTTGTAAGTCAGTCCAAACGGTTGTTTGCACAACAGTTTGGATACTATATACAGAGAACAAATGAACTACAGCCACGCCGCTACATTAAAAGTTGTCCGCAGGAATAATATAAGAACAGCAGGAAGACGCAGGTGACGACCCAGTGCACCAGTGTAAAATCAACCGAAGTGTATGAAATGGTGCAAGAAGAGCAAGCACAAACAGTGAAGCGTTAGTGCTGCAGTGCTGTGTTATTTCGATTTCTTTCTGAAATTTCCTGTCGAATTCGTGTGTATGTGTGTGTGTGTGTGTGTGTCTGTCTGTCTGTCTGTCTGCATACATCTGTACACGTGTATACGTAATTAGGTTGTAGGCAGTCGTACAAATAAGTAGGCGGCTCCCTGCAGACAGTGTTGAAAAAGTTTACAATTACGAGTTAACACAACACAGTTGTGCCATGTGAGGTGTGGAAATCGAGTTGAGACAGCGTACAAGATAAAGACGGCGCGTGTAGAGAGAAGCATGACGGAATGGACGGCGGGTGGTGAATGGCATCGATTAAAGCCGAAGCATCGGAAAAAAGCAGCAGACCAGCAGAAAGCCGTAGACAGCGTATTCTATACGCTGTCTGTTCCGAAACAAGCAAGAGTGCGTTGGCACTTCTGTTATTGAAGAAGAGCCGATCATGGGGATGATATAGATGAAAACTTGCGGAACAGTGGAGCGTTGATACCAAAGGCTCTAAAGAAAGACCTGCAAGGGAAGTGAACCACCAGGAGCGACAATTCTGTTGCAACGGGCAAGCACACGATTGAAGAGCACTAGCTATGGCAGAAATTGGCTAGAGTAGGAAGTTCTCTAGATCGCGTGTAAGCGATGCTAACCCGTGAGTGCTGCCGCTAACCCTTGAGCGGTACTGCTAGTCAGAAGCAACACAGCAGCGCAACTCTATTATTGCTGGTTTGAAAAGGACGAATGCACATGCGGAATTCACTAGTTAAATTGACCAAGTAGTGCAAAAGCAATGCTGAAGTGCTTGTGGAAAACTGATCCCTCTGTATGTATTCCATATTTTTTACCATGGTGCTATCAGTCCGTAGCAGCGCTACTGTGTTGGGAAACCCTGTAGAGGATGAACAGTGGCAGACAGCTGCCAAAGTTAATAAACACGGTCTTGGAAAGAAAACAGTCGATCTTAACTCGCCTGTCTGTGGTCATGTCCGGCGGGCGATCTCGTCCTGGTGCATGCGGTGAAATTTTCCTGTGCTACCACTGCCGCTGCGGGTGCACCTCCGCGTTCTTTTTCGCTTCTTCTTCGTGCTCCTCAACTTTCAAGTCTTAATGACTGATGTGTTTATTTGGTTTTCTTCTGCTGTGACAGCGACAGACGTGCAATTGCCTCGGCTACTTTCCCTCGTTTCGGGCCACAAATTTTTTGTCTTTATATCCTCGTTGCGTGTACAGCTTTCTCCTTCCTGTCTTCACATCTGCGTCCTGCTGCGAAACTCCCGTGTCTACCGTCGTGGGAAGAAGACGAAGCAGCTTCTGTCCACTGGCCACTTGCCCGAGGCAAAGAAAATTTCCGTGGCTCCTTCCACCTTTCCCTTAAGCGTAAAGAAGTGACAAAATTCATTTTTCCATTCTGTACGTTTACACGAACACGCAAAAGCTGTGACTGTGTCGTATTCTGGGAGGAAAGAAGATACGTGTGCTGCCTGTCTGTGCACGCAGAATAGCGCACCATGCACCTGTTCTCTATCCTCCACGCAAAGAAAAACGACAACAAAGACGGGAAAACGCCACCGACGCGTGTTTTCGCCCGCTGCCGCGGCCTTATATACGAGAGCTCAGAGTATATCATCGTAAGCAGCGTGAGCCTGCATATCGAAGTACGATATTCATTAACGTGAAATCTGTCCACAGTGTGAAGTAAATGCATGTGCGTGGGGCTTCGTACGTCTTCAAGAGACACAAGTCCTCATGCAGATAGCTGTACACATATACGTGTACGTGAATGTGTGTATCTCTGTTGGTGTGCGGGGAATATAGCTATTGTATGTTAACTATATAATCTATGCGTACCAGAATTTCTGCTCTTCACGGGAGAAAGAGAGTGTCCGTCGGACTGCAGAGATCACGCGAGGAGCGCGCAATTTCGTCCTACGGAACTGGCTAAACCCCTTTTCACTGTTCTCTTCTCTTCTCGACAAAAAAGGCACTCTCTTTTCAAACCGGTTCTCTTTGCATTATCGTCTCTGTCTCCCACACGTCTAGCCTCTCCGTTCTCACTCTTCAACTGACGCACAGATTTCACGTCAAGAACCCTCAACACGCGCGGAGACTCCCGCGTCCGCGGACGGCGCGTTCTACCTCATGAAAACCTTCTTGTGTTTGTATGTATATATGTGGGTCACATACATCTCATAAACAAGTTAGTTATCCAACTGCACGCACCTACTATACGATATACCTCTCTGCATACGCAGTAGTTATCCCCAGAGTGCGTACGTTCGACGGTATATCCCATAAAGAAGCTTCCCCTTTCATTGGAGCAGGGGCGCGGTGAAGGAGAAGAAGATCCCCAGCAAGAATTTCTCTCACAACGTAAATCGTGTGCAAATACTTTCGCTCCGTTTCGTTTTCCTTTCGTCTTCTTTTCTCGGCTGCCCCGCACCACTGCTGCAGCTCCTACTACGGAGGCGGGCGCATCTCTGGCTGCCGGTGGAGTCTGGCCGTGCTTCCCATCAGTATTTTGGCAGGGGCCAGGGCTGCTTTCTATTCTCCTCCTTCTCGTTATATTCTTCGTCGCTCTGCGCCTGGTGCTTACCCGCGCTGCTGCTTCTGCTGCTGCTTCTCTCCTGTTTGCGGCTCTGTCTCATTTCTGCTGCCGGTGCTGCTGCACGCGAACCGCCCTCCCGCTGCTCTGCGCGTCTGTTGGCTCTGTCTCCTGCTGCCACCGTATCAGCACGCCGGTCGCTGGCGCGGTGTTGCTCTCTGCTGCTGCTGCGCTCTGCTGCTCTCCTTCTGCAACGCTTTGCCACTTTTGTTCCGTTGCTGATCACTGCCCCTTCGGCTTCCGGTGCCGCTCCTGAGCGACAGGCGGCAGCAGGCTCTCTCTTTCTCTCTCGCTACTGCTGCTGCTAGTGCTGGTCACCTCTTTGCCACTGCTGCTGCTACGCGTAGCCGTTGTGTGAGCAGCAGCCCCAACACGTCGGGTAGATCGGCAAGAGACTTTTATTCGCTCCTGCTGCTGCTGCCGCTGTTGTCAATTGTCCCTTTTCTTTGATCCGCTGCTGCGTCTTCTTCCCAGCAGCAGCAGCAGCTGCGTCACTGGCCACCCGCGTCAGCTCCGAACTACGGCGTCGAGGCCGGTGGACTGCCGCACTGTAGCAGGCGGTAGTGATAATAACAGACCAGCGGCGTGCTGCAGCAGTGGCAGCTGCTTGAACGGCTACGCCCATGCGGCAGCGCACACAGCCGCAACGTCGCAGCGCGGGACGGTAACCGTTCGTAGCAGTCGCTTTCAAGATACACTGCAGCAGCGCGACGCGGGGCCGAAGAAGCAGCAGCAGCAGTGAGGGGAAAAAGAAGAAGAAGAAAAGCTGGAGAAGTAGCGATGGCGCGATCTATGCTTGATATGAGTCTCAGTACGTCCTGTCGGTGGACTTGGACTGCCGTGCAGCCGCCGCTGCTGCTTTCTGCTTCCGTTTCTAAATACGAAGGCATAAATGGGAGGAAACGCATGCGCCTATAGCTGCAGGGGTATATACACGGAGCAACAGCAAGTCAACTTGTGTGCTGGAGGGTCATGTGCAGACGACTGACGTTATATCCTGCGACCTCGTTTCATTCGGCAAATGCTGCAAACCGCATGCAAATATATGTGTATGTGGGCATGTACACGTGTGTACACACGTATGTATAGAAGTAAATCTGTCTCAGTATTCACCGAAGTATGTGTGTGTGTGTGTGTCCGTGTAGACCACAAATGAGAGCTACAGACACACCGTATATATATATATATACACGACACTTCTATAACACTTCTCTCTATCTAGGCGCGGATATATTTCATATATATATATGTGTATTTGTGTATATGAGGCAGACATCAGCGCCCCTAGGTATGAGTGTATGTGCGCCACAGTCTCCAGTGAATGAGGCGGCCGTTTACGCGCTACGTCCATGCGCCCGTATATATGTGGGTGAATAAATATATACAAATATATACACATGTGAGTACCAGTGTGTAAGTACGTATTTGCTGGAACTAGGAAATAGGATACCGCATGCACCCGTGGGGACACTACCTCTGAACTATACATATATATATGTATGTGTATATAAATATGTATACAGTGTGGTCCTCAACATTTGACAGGTGTGTCCGCCGAGTGTTGTGGAGCTCGCACGCTTTTTGATCTGCGAAGACGTGGACAGAAAGGGAGGGAGACAGAGACACGGACGCTGTTGACGCCGCGTCTCCCGGACATTTTTTGGGCAGGGCACCGCCACACGCCGAAACTTTTCATCCACGAGGAAACTCGCACCGCACAGGGAGGCACACAGAGAGGATGATCACGAATATACATATACACATGTGTGTGTATTCATATATATGTAGTAAAAAATACGTACCGCGCAGTTTTTGTCGCCGCAGCAGAGAGCTGTGCTGCGCTATGCGTCTGTGTGCGCACGCATGCAGGCATGTACACGTCTTCACGTGGTTTCGTGCACGTGTGTATTATTGGTGAATATTACTGTTGTGAGGAAAACTAAGGAAAAGTGACCTTCGCTGTCTGTTGTAAACTTCTCGCATGCGTGGGTATGTAGGGAGATTGCCCTACTTCTGCGCAGAAGCCACAGGAGACGCGCGCGTGTAGACCTCTGCCTGCCTATCTCTGTCTACATTTGGACGTTGCATGCATCTTTTCTCGGTGTCGATATGTCTGTCTTTGTGTTCGTATATGGGTGTATATAAATTTATTCGATCACAGAGAGAAAGACAGGGAGACGTCCCCGGAAGAGGAGCTCGGTTGTAGTAGGCGCAGTGCCACTCTGCTGCTGGTACTCAATCTGCTGCCGCTGTCTTTCATCTTCGTCTACTGCTGCTATTCGGTCTGCTGCTGCTGTCTTTCGCTGCAGCTACTCGGCATGCTGCTGGTCTTTTTCTTCTTCGTTTTCCGCTGCTGCCACTCGATGTGCTGCTGCTGCTACTTCTTCCTGCTGCTGTCCCTCCTGCTGCTGCTGCACCGTCCTGCAGCTACTGCTGTTCTTTTTTCTCTTCCGCTGCCGCTGTTCATCTTCACGCGCTACTCATCTGCCGCGGTGGCCGCAGATAGTCGTTCTGCCCTGCTGTTCTCATTCTTTTTTTCCATGCGCTGCCGCTGGTCTTCTGCTGCTGCTCCTGCTCGCGTTCTTAGGCGTTCTCGCGCTCGTCGTCCCTCCGTGGGGGTACGATTCACCCCGAGCTGCTGCGCCTGTGCCTCAAGCGGCTACGTTGCTGCTGCTGCTGCTGTGCTGTCGTGACTGGCGGCGCCTGTGGCGACGGCAGGTGAAATTCTCGCTGCAGGACGTGCAGGCCGAGGAGGGGGAGGAGCAGGAGAAGTAGGAACTGCTGCTGCGGGCGGGGGACGGGGTCGCGGAGGGGGAGGAGGAGGAATCAACAGCAGACGAGGGGAGGCCTTCGCATCGCGTTTCCCTCGGCGACTGCCCATCAGCAAGGTGCGGTGCGCCACTGCAGCGGTGCCACTTCTGCAAATGGAAACATTTACATATATATGCCTGGACACCTAGACGTGAAGATGGGGATGCACATGCATATATATGCATATGTGTGGATACCCACGCAGCCATACATACATACACACATGGTAATACACACGGAAACAAGGCTCCCAGCTTTGTAGAATTAAAGAGAGACACATCTACGTATGTCAAGAACTTTGCCGCTGCAGGCGATGCCGCTGGCGCTGGTGGTGGCGCCTTTGTGCTGCCGGGGTATGCGGGCGCATCCCCGTGCTGCTTCTCCTCTTTTCAAGACCTGCTGCGCTCGATGCTTCTTTTGCGGCTGCGCCTGCGGCAGTGCGCCGCTGCGCGGCTGCTGCGGCTTCTTCTTCCTTACGTGAGAGCGGAGCGAGCGGGCTGCGAGTTTGACTGCTGTCTGCTGTTGTGCTGCTCCCGGTGGGCACCTGTCCTGTACACAGCGCGGAGGAAGCGGCCCGTCTTTTTCCTTTGAGAAGAGCAGCAGCAGTTACAACGGCGCACGCTTCGCTGCAGACAGGTGGACGCGCGGCGGCCGGCGTCCCCCTACTTCGTTTTTCGGCGGCTGGCGGGGCGGCGGCGGCAGCAGATGGAGAGGCAGCTCTGCGGTGGGGACCGAGAGTTTTTTCGTGTCTGAAGAGCTGGAAGAGACGGGGGAAACAGGGTGGGGAGGGCGACCGCAGGGGTGGGAACGGAGACGCGTCGGGGGAGACGCGGCTTTTGCAGACGCAGCAGCAGCAGCCGCGCGCACTGCAGCAGACGCTGCGGCAGAAGCCGCCGCAGAAGCAGCAGGAGAAGTGACGATGGCGGGAGAGGAGGACTGGGAGAACCGCCAAGACGACCGAAGAGGAAGAGCAGCAGGAGGCAGGAGAAGGTGGGGAGCAGACAGAGCAGCAAGAGACGTGTGGGCGACAGACGAGTGGAAGAGCGACGTCCCGTGGGAAAGTGATCGCTTTTTTGCGCCACCCCCGGCTTCCCAGTCTTCATCGTCTTCTTCGTTCTTCCGGCCGCCGGGGGGAGGCAGCGACAGACGAAGAGGAGGAGGCGTGTGGCGCGGGGCACGCACCAACAGCAGCAACGCTTCGCGGACGATCGTACGCATCAGCAACTTAGACTACACCGTCCTCGAGGAGGATTTGAAAGAGCTCTTCGGAGCCGTCGGCGAGGTTGTCAAGGTGTGGATCGACTACGACCGCACAGACAGATCCAAGGTAATACGACCTGCCTGCCTGCCACAGACACGTCGATTTCTCCTGCGAACAGACAGAGAAGGACGCGTGGGTGTGTGTGAAGAAAGCCAACGGAAAGAGGGGAGGGGGACAACTTCGCATGCGGTGAGAATCGCCAGAGGCAGAGAGGAAGACGCGGGAATGCCGCGGGAGAGAAGTTTCGCGAGGAAGCGGTGGACGTGCGCGTCTGTGTGTGTGTGTGTGCAGGAGCGTAAGTGGTGCACTTCTCTTCAGTCTGGGCCTACGCAGGTCATGTGTACGCAGAGACCTCCATATATACAATTCGAATACAAATGTATGTGTGTGGGTGCATGGGTCACGTCTGCCACCTTGTAGAGCTGCGCATTTCTTCCTGTCCAACTGTGAGAAGCGAAGCTGCAGAGACGAAGAAAGGTACGTATACGTAAATGTGTATGTGTGTGAGTCTACGAGATAGAGAGAGGAAGAAAGGAAGCGAAAGGGAGGTGTCTGTGTATGTGGTGTACGTCCGTATTCGCAGCAAAAGGAGGAGAGGAAGCGAGAGGTGTCTACACATGTGTCTGTACGTGTATATTCGCAGACAGCGAAAGAAAGGGCAAGACAGCTGTCCACATGTGTGTGAATATTCAGAGACAGTGTTTGCGGAGTGCCTGTTATATATTACACGACAAATGAAGTATTGGCGTGCGGCTGCTGCACCTCCGCACAAGTGGGTGCTGGGCGCGTATGCGTACTTCGACACGTAGCCGTTGGACAGAAGTCTACGGTTGTATGCCACCGCGTCTACTTATATTTATTACACATGTGTACAGCGACCTGCGACGAGAACAGGTCTTTCAATGTATGTGTATATGAATAAGAGACGTTTCGGAGGCTGGGTGTAGCCACGATAGTTACCCGCGCCGGTTGCACACACACTTGTATATGGAGATACCGTTTGTGAGGGTGTTTACTAGCAGAGGTGGAGATCTTCTCTTGGGAGGCACGGAGGAAGATTTCTGCCAGTGCAGCAGGTCCACACGTGTGTATACGTGTTTTATGTCACCCGTTGGGGTTTTCCTCGATTCTCCTCTTCGCTTGTGTGTAGGCACAAACTACTTTTTGTATTCACGTATACGCGTTTGGGTGCTAATGTGTGCGTCTATAAGATACAGGAGCAAACGAGCAGATTGCCAGCCGTTTCGGCTGTAGGAGTGTATGGACACACACGTCTCCCTGTATTTATACGTGCGCATCCGAGACTCTTTGTTCCCCACACGAAAAACACATGCCTGTATCTGTCTCAACACGTGTCTACTAGATTTGCACTTGTTGATAAATAGAAACACTGGTGTACCCAGTTACGTATATAGATAATTTGAATGCCTCAGATACGGTGTACTTTCTTTTGGAGTTAAAGTGGTGAGCGTTTGGACACTTTTCTGCAGACCTGAAGACCGGCGGAGGGGCTTGCCCATTTTTCTGCCTGTTTTACGAACGCGGGCGTCTACGTGTGTGCCGCTCTCTGTGCACCGCGGCAAGACGGGTCGTGCGCGCCTGCGTTATTCCTGCGTCGCGCGTAAACTCTCTGCGCGGCATCTCTGTCATAGGCAGATGACCCGTCTCTCTTCTTGTCGTGCGCCCTTGGGTGTACATAGACACAGACGTTAAGGACATGAAGGACGCAGTGTGTTGCTTGCGAGAAGCTGCCGGCGTTGATGTGCAGGCAGTGTGGGTGAACATTTTCAAAAGAGTCGCACACACGTACACACGTGCGCGAATTCCGGAGGTTGCACATATGTGAGAAGATCGTCGAGCAAGTGGTACTCGATTTGTGTACGTGTAAGAACGGTGTGCACGCGCGCGTCGGTGATGCGACTGCAGACGTATGCGCTGCGTCGAATTTCCCTGGATTTGTAGCAGATCTGCCGACGTGTCCACCTACGTACTACACACGTGGAATTTCGTGTGGGCGTCTGTTAGTGTATATAAGAGGATTTTCAACTCTAGTCGGTAGTGGAGACACAGCGTGGCGTTCCATTGCGTCCCCGTGTGGTGTACGTACACCACGGCGTCTGTGGCTGCAGCGCGCATAGGCTGTGTCCACTTGAGCCGGGTAACTTCCTCTGCGAAGTTGTGGAAAGAGTGGAGTGTTCGTGGGCGTGTGTAGTAGCATTTCGACTCACCAACAGCAGAACGGGGGCTACTTCAGATGTTGTTGCCAGTGTTACGTGTTCGCAGAAATTTCCTGCTGTGTTACGCAGGAGGCGTTGTGGAATTTCCTTGCTCACCAATGTGTGTGCGTGTGTGTGATACGTGAGTCAAGAAGGGATACGTATGGACAGTGTAGATATGCATTTTGTACCCAGTGAAATCTTAAAAATACCGCTCACCCGCGTATTTCCTTTCTCGTCGAGAGGTGATTCTTCAGACTACTCATCAAACACAACCGTTTCACCGGAGTGCGGCATTGTACGTCTTGGAGCAGCCATTCATTTGCTAGATGCACGAGCCAGAGTCTGCAGGCACATTGCATTCATTTGTGCGTCTCTTCCTCCCAGCAGCACTTTCTGCAAGGATTACGTCCCCTGCGTTGTTCTGTGTCTCATTCGCAGGGCACGGGGGGCTGCATTTTCCGCTTTTTGGCAGATGCAGAGCGGGCGATTCGTGTCTATGAAGGGAAGAAAATTGAAGGTCTGCCGCTGCATCTAGAGCTGCAGGCCCCTGGTGGTGGTGCTGGTGCGTCTGCTGCACCTGCTGATTTCTTTTCATATCGTCCTGCCTATGCTGGCTACAATTCGTCGTACGTAAGAGGAGGAGCTTACGGTGGGACACGCAGAGGATGGAGAGGATGAGCAGGAGGGACACAACAAAGAGAGAATACAGCAGCAACAACACACAGAACAGGCACACCGCCTGTGTCTATGTAGGTCTGTACGCCCACCGCATGAAAGGGGACGAGGCAGCAGCAGCAGGAACGTAGCGTGCAAGTGTATGCAGAGAAATGTGTGTATATGTGGTTTTTACTGCGCAACACGAGTCCGAGGAAGGGCCACACCCAGTGAAACTGGTCTTTCTTGCTGTTACCCCGTTGGTATGATGCACGCGAAAGAATTTTAACAACAGAGGGGACTTACATAGAGCCCCCGGAGGCGGCGGAGACAGTCCGTATCTGGACGAAGAGCAGGAGGAGGAGAAAACAACAGCGTGTCTTGTAGACGTGTGTGAGGGTAATTCGAGAAAATATGGGAGAAAAAAGGGGACGCGTTGGCCGTGGCTGCTGCAGATGGTGGTGATACTGATGTTGCATGGTGCAGCACTCACTAGACCGAAAAGGAGGGCGGACCCCAACAATGGACAGGACAAGAGAGGCAACGGGGAAGAGGCGTGCATCAGAAGAGTATGTGGGACGAACGAAATGCGTCGGTGCACGGCCGCGTCAGGCGACTTTCTTGTGGAAAAGGATCTCTAAAAAGTAGAAACTTGAAGCTTTTCAAGACAGCGGATTAAGTCGTTCAAACTGGGGGCACAGAAAAACTCTACGACGGAAGCGGCTCAAAAGACAAGCCTGCGGGGTGATGGTTTACGCAAGAGGAGCACTAGGTGCGTTGCGCGCAAGCCATTCACATTTTCCTTTCTCAGGTTCATTATACACACATGGGTTTACGTGCTAGTGCATATGCGACACTCCACGTCTACTGGGAGAGTCTGTACTAACGTAAACATGCGATGGACGTGCTGATCAAATCATCGTCTGCAGGAGCCCCGCCATGGATGTGGAAGTTCGTCTTCTTCGTTTCCTCTTCAGAGGAGAGCAGCTTTATGAAAAGTTAAGTGTGCACGCGCGGTAAGGCTTTGGTAACTTACTTCCATCGAAGAGGCTCTTTTGACGATGCGCTCAGGAATGACCACCGCTCAGTCTCAACTCCCACATCCTCGAGGCATGTGTGAGTGGGTTTCTGCAATAAGACGTGATGCAGTGCTGTTCAAATCTACATTTGCACGGTGCCGGGTTGGGCCTGAGAACCGGAAAAAGACGGTTTACGTTTGGGATTTGAGCGACACGCTGAAAAACTTCCTTTGTGAGGAGCAGTACTGGAGTGACGGAGGCTGCCGTGACATTTGTTGGCAGAAATTCTGTGTGAGTTGGGTAACTGTCGGAAACGGTGAAGAGGATTTCTGCGTTAAAGTACGAAGACACCTTTCTTCAACCAATTGTTGCTGACACCTGCACTGGTTACGTGCAGATGTCAAAAATTTCTCGAGAAATTTTTCGATAATGCCCCGGTAGGCTGCTCGTTCTCGTCCATCCGGGCTTCCTGGCGGGCTTCCTTCGGTGCAATCGTGGTTTGTGCTTCCTCGTTAGGCAAGATGTCCAACGGCAAAAAGACCCTGTATACATAAATTTTCTTTTCCAGATATGTATGGAAATATCTAAAACAGCACATTGTGCGATGCTCTACTTTAACTGTGTGGAAAAAAAATCAATTACCTAAAAAAGAGAGAGCCTTGAACTACTTGAAGGGACGCAAGGGGGTGGGTTGTTGCTGGGTTGTGTGCTCTTAGTGGTTTTCCCCCATGTACTGTTGCTGAGGTTTTGCTCTCGCTAAAGACGCCGCTGTGAGAAATAAAGGTGGTAACTCGGAAAAAGAGAATCTTTTTCCCCAGTGACGTTTCTGTAGCCTTTCTTAAGCTACTGGTCCCGTGTCTTCCCTTTCGAAAAGTGTCGGCGGCGTGCTTTCAATATACAAAGTGCTTAAACATGTGGAGACGTTTTCTTGAGTGTTCCTCATCACAGACTCGTGCACAATATGCACGCAAAAGGATTTATAATTGTACTTAGCTTGATATATACACCAATACAGGTGTCCTGGTGTACGTGCACCTGGACAAAGCTGCAAATATCAGTTTACTACAGAGACAGAGAATTCTCTGCCAGTCTCGTCGGTGGCATGAGTTCACAACTTTTGCATAACTGGCCCTTGCTTCGCAACTTTTGAACATTTGAGTTTGAGTGCGTAGCCGGCCGGAGCTCTCCTGGTGTACAGATCTTCATATGCACGCAGCCTCTCTCTGGCGGAGAGAGGCTGCAATTGTGTTTGAAACTGCCCAAGCACGCACAAACGTGTATGAACACCGGGGTACAGGCACTCGTACAATACCGAGAACAATACGTTTGTTCGCCAGCTGGCGATTGCTCAGAAGTATCCCCAAATACTACTGCCGTCACGCGTGCGGAGAAGAGGTAAGGCTGGTGGTCACTTGAACTCCCCGACAGTGCGTCTAAAGCGGGAAAGGTGACGATTTCTTGAGTTCGAAATGAAAACGCGAAAGGAGTTGCAGAGGACGTGCAACTGCGTCACAGTGTGGGTCTCCGGTGCGCTCCACCGATTCGTCCCTGGCGCTCCCAGATTCAAGCGCACCTCTCACATTTACAAGGGATGTTCCACGCAAACCGTCAAGCAGAAACGTCTGTCCTGAGGGGTTTATACCAGCTGTTGCTAAAAGGGCTCAGGGCTCTTTAAAGAGGACGTGGAAAGAAGATGAAGCAAAGTAACTCATGAGCAAGGAACAAGTATGAGCAGAGTTCTTCTGTCCTCAGTTTGTCAGCATTTGTCAATGGCGCGTAAACTTCATTAGAATAAAAATTCCTGCGTGCTTTGTGTAAACACGGTCCAAAACTGGCATCGACGTTCAGAGTGTGACACAGTCGATACGACGCTATACGTGAGTATCTTACTTTTCGCCGACTTGATGACTAAGCGAATTTTTCCCAAATTTCTCCTCCACACGTTGCTATGTCTTAGCCAATCTTGTAAGCTCGCACACAGGAAATCTCCTTCATCATCTCTGGGAGCTCTGTTACACGTTTTCGCCCGTCTGCGTCGAGTTCAACATTACACGAACGTTTGACGCCGAACCCGTCCGCCTTTTGTTCAAAACGCCACCGCAGAGTTTCTGGAATGGAATGATTCGCATAAACCGTACCCTTTGTTTCTGCAATGAAACGATTCGCACAAACGGTAACTTTGTTTGGCCGCAGCTGCAGTAAAACGAAGAGATGTCTCTTACATCTTGTGCACGTACAGACGAAGACAACTGATGGTGACACGGCGGCTTCTGCCTTCTTGCACACGTCTGACTGGCGTGGCAGTGTACTGCCACGCCACGTGATAGCATACGTGGAGATCCATGTGTATGTGGACGTAGGTATGTATGCGTGTATACAGATATCCACATGCCCGCACTTGTACATGGATTGAAGCCACTTGAGGAATTAACGAATGCCAGGATCAGACTGGCTTGTTCGGCTTTGTACTAGATTTGCAGCTTTTCCTGTCCGTGTGTACAACTCTTTTGGAATGGATTCCAGCACATGAGAGTTGTCGTCTTCTGCGTCGCCTTGCACATGTAGAAGAACAGGGACTGGAGCCGCGCATCCGTATGTACGCGTGTACACAGAAGCCAGCCTCCCGCGTGCAGAGTCGTCGCAGCAGTTAACCGGCAAATCCGCTTTGTCTGTCGATAACTTGTTGGATAGAAGGGTAAAATTCTTCTCGCAGTAGCTCAGGTGCGGCCCAGAGCACAAAAAGGTACAGCAGGCTTTCGTGCAGAAGGCCACGCTTCAGGCTGAAGCAAAATTCGGGTAGATACTGATTTCGTGTCACCGGCGAAGACTGGCACGACTCTACTTTCTGGTCGACTTTGTAGAAGGCTGGTGGTTTGTTAGGTTCACCTTCGCGCCTCTGTGCCGGCGAGCGGAGGTGCCAATTTAGAATGGCAGATGAGGAAGGTGACGAGAACGAACCTGTTGTAGAGGCGCCAGTGAGAGACGAGAGAGTAGGACTGGTAGGGAAAGCTTCTTGTTCCTCAAACAGAAAGAAATTCCGTTGTTTTCCATGGGGCTCTTCATGTGGAAAATGTCGAGAGGTCCCACCATCAAAGTGAACAAGCCGGGAGCTGGCTGATGCTTCTGGCTCTTTCTGATGTGGCAGCTGAAGTTCAGCCGAGTACGCAGCCTGTGTTGAGTTTTCACGGGCGTCCATCCAGGGCGTGAAGCAACAACGACGTGTAGGGGAACGGTCTGTGCTTCTGTATTTTTCTCGTGGCCAGACCTCGTCCATCGCTTCGCCGGTGTTTCGCGGGCAATCTACTATTTCTTTTTGTTGGCGCTTTTGTCTCCCACTAGCGCGCCGTTGTACACCCCCGGAATTTCGCCTGTGTGTAGTGGGGTGTCGACATGAACATGGCCAGCCCTGGAGGTCCGCTCTTACAACCGAGTCAGCGACGTCTACGATGGGCGCCATAGTTCAGCTAGGAAAGGAGGAGAAAGCGACTGGAGAGTTTCGCGGAACACAGGAGAGAACGTGGCGCAAGTAGCCCATTGTACTGTTGTTCTCATCACAGGCAAAAGAGCTACTTTTGTGTTCGCGGAAGGCTTAAACATCGTCTTCAGCACGTTCTCTTAGGAATCGATGCGCTCCGCAAGGCTGAAGCAATTTAATCTTAAAAAATCGTTCAAGGAATTCAGAAGCCTGTGCCTTCCCGTAGAAAAAGACCAGATGATACACACTGGAGGCTTTACCTTGAATTGCCTGGGCCTACGTGTGTTGGAAGGCGTGGATCTCACGATTAGGCAGGCTCGCGTCCATGAAGGAAAGTGGTCGTAATTTGAGCTTCTCAGCAACTTTCCAGCTTCCACACCTGGAGAGATACGTAGGGTTAGCCGGCTGACCTGCCACGTACATGTAAGCGTATATCTGCAGTTTGTGCATGTGTGTGCGTCCAGGACGACGTCAAATTAAGAAGCCATTCTCTTGCCTGAACTTGTGGTTGTACTGTGAACAGAAAAAGAAGTAAAGCCGTTTAGCAGGACAGCACACTCCTTGTTCTGGCAGGTTAAGGCTAAGTGTAGCATGCGAGATTGATAGGCGGCCCCGTGTGTGGCAGATGTGGCTGCATGCCCACAGGTAGGAGGAGAGACGTGTCACCGCATTCGAGTAATATGCAACGAACCGATGGCGTGACTAAAAGAGGGTCACGGTTGCTTGCTTTACTGACTGCTCGTTACGGAAGATACCGTAAGGGCTCTTCCTCGTGTCACAGTCGATCCGTTGCCACAGCGTGCACAGACACTGAAGTGGGGACGGGTGTATACAAATAAGGCCGTCCTTAGCTCGTGCAACTTTCTAAGCACTGAGCTTCCCGAAGAAAGGCGGTGGACCTAGCTCTTGCAATGGCCACGCACGCAGTCCTGGAAGCGCAAGAAAATCAGAGCATATCCCCACGGAAAGAGCATAGTGCGCACTTGGATATACATACGAGAGAGGAGTAGTGAAGGTTCATCCTCTTGTTTATTGTTTCTAGTACTGTTTATCGTGTCACAGTAGTCCCCAGACAGAACGTAAAACTTGTACAAGGTCAAGGTTGATCAGAATTGGCAATTCACTTAACCTTTCTGTGTGCACATGCGAACCCGATGGTGCATCTATCATTCCTTCGGGGCATCGACCGTAGGTGTTCCCCTGTGCAGGTGTTCGCCACTCTCTCTCGCAGTGAAAAAGCATGTAGGATATAGCACGTTTTTATCACCAGCTCTGCGCGGACGCGGACGTACGTGCATACGTCTGTGGGAACATGTGTACCCCTTCTACCGTCTGCCAGGCGATTTCTGAAATATATACACGGATGCACATAAGTGATCACTTACATACAGATTTTATGTTCATCCTGTCAGTGCTGAGCACGCACTTACATGTTGACTTGATTTTTTGTGCG
This sequence comes from Sarcocystis neurona, assembly GCA_000727475.1. Lineage (NCBI taxonomy): Eukaryota > Apicomplexa > Conoidasida > Eucoccidiorida > Sarcocystidae > Sarcocystis > Sarcocystis neurona. The sequence goes on along the minus strand of KL647301.1, from coordinate 675,500 downwards.
TAGGGTATGTGTAATCCTCAAGATTTGTGTGCAATCATGTCTCACACCAGTCTCTAAATTCCCATGTTTTCAAGGTTCAGTCTCTGCTGGCGTTTCTGTTTCATTTAGAAACTTTTGTGAGACCTTGCGTGTCTGTTGGTACTCCGGCTACAAATGCGATACGAGAGCATACGTCACTTGCGACGCTTCTTGATTAGACGTTCCAAGCAATCACTAAAGATTTTTGAACTAGTGACAGAATGCTTTACTCTGCTTTATAATGAATATCTCCTGTAGTGTCACCGTTAACTCTGAGTAGCATTTTGGGAGAACTCCTCTTGGAAACATCTGCGAGAGTGTGTCCCGCCTATGCATTTGGTAGACCTGGGACGTACGACAGGCTTGCTGGCAGCGTGATACGCACCGCTGCAACGTGCTGCGTGACACCTCCAACGACCGAAGCGGAGGTTCACTCTGGTACCATGGAAAACATCACTCAAGAACAGTTGGCAGCAGCGCTTTTACGCGCTCGGCAGAAAAAAAGGGATATTTATGACTTTCTGGCAGAGCTGCAGAACGACCTAGTAGCACGCGGAGAACACGACGAAGAGGTGACGTTTGAGGACCCGTCACAGGGGAACCAGCAGCAGAGCCGCAGTCCCGCATGTGCTCCACAAGGAAGCGAGTCTACTGTAGGCCATGCAGTGGAGAGAGTGGCACGAGGCCAGGAAGCCAGTGAGAACTCGAGTAATTCAGCACAATATACAGCTTTCCCCGGTACAAGACACCGTGCTCCATCTTGTCGGACACCTTTCGAAGACGTTGTATCACACGTCGAGAAGCCGCCCTCTCTCGGCGTTACGCATATGCACGAGTCAGTACGCTCAGCTCCCAAAATGCATGAAGAGGTATCACCACAAAGCAGGCTACGGGATTAAAAGAGAATTGTTTATAAGACAGGAATAGAATGTCAGGGAACAAAAGTATTCTTGTTAAGAGACCCGCTCACCGAAACCTCTCTCAGTGCGTCTTGAATATTTTGAAGTATGATAAAAGCATGCAGTCATATGAAATCGTTTGGGGTTTGTCTGGATTCGCACTCAGTAAAACACGTACTGGGCCACGCAGACAGATTACGGTCACTGCACACGTGGTAATCAAGGAATATATCTATGGCCAGAAATCGGGGAGGTTGTTCTACGTGGGTATAAAGTAGATCAGACTTCTTCAACAATAGACACTAGCAAAACGTGAAGACCAAAATCACGTTTTCGGGTGTGGCAGTGGTACGCTGCTGCATCGGCATCCGCATTCATGTATTCGTCCACCTGTACCGGCAGTCATACGTGTACACACAATTGTGACTCGAAGAAGTTTCAGCCGAGAAATTTCACAACCAGCGAACCATTCGAGAATATAAGACATGTCACAGCACCGTCTCGAAGATGTCGGAAGACACCGCTTTTCAGCTCAGAGAGGGAACCAGCATAAGCAGCGAAAATGTGTTTGAGTATGAAGTTGTCTACAGGGAAGCTTGTGCGTGAGAGCGTAGACGCGCGTGCGTACAGTTGCGCCAGTGTACTTGTTTCAGCTATAGATACATGGAGTCGTGTGGCTACGTTTAAAGAGCGAGTTGTGAGAGAGTAGAGAAAAGCACCAGCATGCGGACCGATAACTGGGCAAGCCTGGGCACGGTAGCTGCTGTCTTGCTATCACTCCACGCACCGCTGCAGTTTAATCTTTATCACGGATTTCCTCGTTCTCTGTTTCAACAGTCACGCTCGAGTGATCTCCCGCTTTTTGTCTTCTGTCACCCCGTATGGTGTGACGTCCAGAAAGGGCCGCTGGTGACGAATTACTCAGCGATGAAACAGAGACCGTTACAGAAACTGCTAGGAAACTCTACAGACGAGATCAGTTGCTCCAATCACCACGAACGGCACCGAGAGTTAAGTACTCCAATTAGAGGGCGGATCTTCTTTTTAAAACTCTGTGTTTGTTGACGACCACGCACGGAAGTGTCGGGATATGCATATCACAACACACACCTTCAAAGATACACACTTTCGTAAAAAGCTGCGGAACAAAGGCATACGTACTACATGTACCTGACTGCATGAGACCCTCGTCCGACTGTAGAAAGCACGCTGCTTTTTCACATGCCGGCAACGTCCTGGTGAACGGTGCTCTTTTTCCTCGCTCGTCGCTTGTGATGCGTAACGATGGTGCAGGAAGTATCCTGAACTGGCCGGTGCTTCTCCTTCGAGCCGGCGATCCCAGTCCGCTTCTCGCTCTTGTTCGGCTTGTGTTAGCTCCCCCGAAGACAAACTGTGGAGAAGTAGACGATCCTCCATAATTCCAGACACGAACAGAGCGTCGCTCGTATCTACACTAGAAAAAAGTCGACCGTTTTCTCTTCGGGAAGGTTCTGTGTTTGCACTGACAAGCGCACACAACAGCTCTGCTTCTTCTGCAACGGATGAAGAAGGAGACGATAGTCACCACCCGTCGGAAGTAGCTGTAATCCCGATTTCCATTGAAGGCAAGATAATACAAGCACCCGCATTCCTGCTGAAGTACTTTGGAACAGATGCCAGCGGGAAACCATTTACCCCGGAATATCAGAAAGATGTTGAAGAAGAGGCTAATGAAGGTCCGACGTGGCTCGAGCAATCAGCCATCGCCCAGCTTCACTGGACACCTGATGAAGGATGCCCGCCAGGGTTCGGCTGCATAACAGAAGCACAGATTGAAGAAAGCAGAAAGTCGCTTCAATATGGATTCTCGCCATTCGACCTGCAGTTGACGGAAGGAGGTGGGTATTAAAGGGAAGCAGGAGGTCCACGACGCGTTCAGTGACCGTTTTATGCTCGCCTGTGCACAGCGATGCACGCTTGTATCCAACCGCCCCCGTGCAGAAGAATCAGATTGATTGGAAACTCCCAGGGCTTTGAATCCTCCGTAATCAAAGTTTTAAGAGACCCGTACGTTCACGGAGATCTGTGTACAGAACGCTATTGCTAACACTCTTGCGCTAGAAGCAGTCAGCTGGCAGTAGTCAGCTGTAAAGTGTCTCCATTTCTATTGGATGTATCTGGCGGTTTGTGCAGCACCTGAACTTGTGGGCACCGACAGTAGTTCTGCTATTACTGTCAAGCTTTCGAGTATGGGGATGTGAACGCCGCGTTGTCATTTGCCATGCAGCAGACACGTACTCTTGTTACACCACCGTATCTGGCCTTTGTAGTCAACCTGCGGAAACGGTGAGAATACAGGGTATCCACGAGCCCTACGGCATGAATCGTAACGGAGAACAGCAGCGAGTCTTGCGCGAAGTAATATTTAGTATAAATGCGACAGCGTTACTTAAGTGGGTTCTTGCAGCATTCTGGCGAGACCGGCGTCTTGTATCACCATTCGTCAGACGCACTCGACGGTAGCTGCATATCTAACTACAAATCAAAAATACTCGCACATGCAAAGAAACACACATTTTTGTGAATTCTGCCTTATTTTTGAAGAATTTTTTCCACTGCGTCATTTTGGTTGACGAACCTGGTTCCGCTAGTAACTCGCCGACCGAAGAATGAATTCAAAAGCATGACCCTTTTATATCACAAAAACTCCTTCCTATGTGCAGGGCAGCAAGAATACTCTACCAGGCAGCTTCTCATAGCCGAGAGAGAAGAGATTCTGCACATGAAAGATCTGATTCCCGACGACGTGTTTGCATCTAAGTTGAAGCTGGCCGACGAGCTCTTAGAAGGCTGGAAGGTCGTTGAAAGACTGGATGTTGTTATCGAACAGAGAGAGACGGAACTTAGGACGATTCAGGAAAATGGCAAAGCAGCAAGGCAACAGATGAAGTAAGGCCGCCTGTTACGCGGAACGCCGTCGTTGCTCGCGAGTCCACAGGACGAGCAGATGAATTGCACAAATGTGTTGAGGCCTAGAAGTGCGCAGTGCCTGGTCTGTCCGAATCAACCAAAGTGGAGAGCGTTTTGGGTTGATTGAAAGGGTACGGCTACTAGTCGAGTGAATGGCGTGATGCATGGAAAAACGCACCCCTTTGGCCTCACGCAGGCGAACACGATCGCGCTCGAAAATCTCGCACGAAAAGCGCCCGGCGCCTTCGTGTGGAACAAATAGTTTTAAAGGGAAGACTGAGTTCACACAATTGTTAGCAGGAGGGCACTCCACGCCGTCCTCTTCACAATGGTGCGCAGAACTTTTCGGCGGTCTCCTTCAAAAATAGAGTGGTTAGCTACGTCCAGGCAGCTGCCTTCTGGGATCTGTGAACTTTCGCAGGCGTAACTTCTACAGGCGATTTTCACGGACAGGGAGCGACGAAAGCAGCTCCCTCTTGTCACCGGTTTCCACCACATCGGGAAGTTCTTCCTCCAGCGTCAATACAGAACAATTGCTGGCAACCCTGTCTCCTACCCAAGAAACCACCGTTGTACGGCACGCAACTGATCTCGACCTTATGCTTCAAGGTAAAGCAGTCTACAACCGGAAGAGTGATCCCCTGGGCAGCCCAGCAGCGCACCCCGCTTCAGGGAGTCGTCCAACTGGCCTCCGCGGCACGTTACGAGAGCCTATACTTGAAGTAATGAGAAGAAAGAAAGGAGAGCATCAAGCGCGACACACGTTGTTTCTGCCTCGGCACCTTCGCTTGAGGAGAAAAGATCAAACTCTGGAACGATGGTCACGCAGTTCGGGCGACGGCGCACAGGGCCGTCCCTCCTTCCTCCGGATGATCACATTACCTCATCCGCTACGAGATAATGTTATCGGGTGTCCCATTCCCCGACGTTCGGAAAGTTGTGAATCTTCACCGCCTCCTGACGTGAACGCCTTGGAGAACTCGCAGGAAGCAGTTTCCAGCGCAATCGTTCCCGCCTCTCGGAAGGAGGGATTTGTTAAAGACACTGATGAGGAGAGCGGCGCAAACACTGGGAGCAAATGTGAAACAGAGAAGTCACTTGCGCTGGATGGGCCAAGTACGTTGGGCGACCCGGCGCGATCGCGTCTCTCAACAATTGGAAAAAGAAACTGCAGTGACCCAAGACGCTCGGTGGCGTGGACCGATAACCACTGGGCGTTTCAACCCGAAAATCCTCTCCTTTTAGAACGGTCTTCTGTGCAGGCAAGACGGCGCTCCCGACGCAGTCGTGCGGATCCCGAGCTTCTCAGAGGAAGTACGATAAACAACAGCGAAGAACGGAAATTACAGCACGCAGACGGCGCCGCTGCCCTGTTGAACGGAGACTACGCTGGTCCTAAGACAGTTGGGGAAGAAAACGCGTCCGAAAGCCTCTCTTTGGAGAAGCCACCCAGCTCTACTGCTGGACTGAGCACCACAGTAGGAGCTGAGAAGATCTTTGAAAACGAGGACGTACTAAAGGGGAAAAGGTCCCTGCATTCTGTACGAATAGTCGAGTCACCCGCGGGAGCTTCCGGTGATAACCGTCCGAGTTCTTCGAGCTGTGGAGCAGTGAAGGAAAACACAGCTGAACCTACGCTTAAGCACTCCCTCGCTGTGTCAGTGCCTGCAGATGAAGCAACAGCGTCAGGAATTTCTTTGGGATACCAGTTTTTCTCAAGAGACTCGAACGTGGAGAACATACACCCCTTTTCGCAGGGCCACGTGCGGAAAGCTTTCGGGGCGGTCGACTTTCTCCACACGCAGCGTGAAGAGCGCGCCGGCGCGCAAAAGACGTTTCTTACCGCTGAACATGAAACGGAATTAGCAGAAGAAGTGGGAGATGGAGGAGACCAAGACAGACAGAGAAAGACAGGCACTTGTGGGTCGACTGGTGACGCAAAAGGAGAGGAGGATTCTGAAGACGACACAATGAATATCTTGACAAACCTTGAAGCTTTCCAAGCATATCGGTACGGAACTTACTTTGGGTGGCACTTGAATCTCAGCAGAATGAACTACGCACCCCACTAAACTTGGACTCAGACTTGGTAGTGTCCTCTTTGTGTGACCAGCCTAGTTAAACTGGACGCACTTGAATTTTGTGGTAGACGGCCACGGTAGAGGGAGGGGCTGCGACAAGCCTACGAGAATCTCCGCACGCCTTCAAAAGACAAATATCTATGGATACACGTAACTGTTGCACTAGTACGTATGACACACATGTATGTATATGTGTGTATATATATATATACACATAATCGCAAAGGGGCCTGTAAGGTAGACTAAAGTGGATGGCGGAAGGATTCTGGCAAGGTAGACTGTGGCCTGAGGCAATGAAGACCATTGAAAAAGTGTATACAGGCGCGACACGCTTTGAGACCACCGGCGGCTGCAGATGTTCGGATGCCTGCGCTTGCGCTTACGGCCTGGTGCACGGCACCTGCCTCTGTGCGTGTGCGGAAATGTAGCACATACGCATCCGGATGACGGGGGTGAGCGGTGATCTCACGGGCGCACAGGAATGCGTAACAGTATGCTGTTTGTGCATCCACATGAAAGAGGAAGCCTCGCTAATGCTACCAGTCTGTGAATATGAGAAAGCTGCTGGTGAGTTCCCGCATCCTGTTTGCTTCGGTAAGACGTTGGCTCTGTTAACGCGCAGTCCATCAGTTGCGCAGCAAGAGCGTCTTCGGCAGATCAGTGAATCTTTACAAGATCTGGGCTGTACAACGCCATTCTCTGCAGTCGAAGTCGAGAATACATCTAGTCCGCAAACGAAGATCCCGCATGCAAATGCCGCCGCAGTGGGGAGTACCGAAGACGGAGAAGAAGGACCAGCACTTGCTCAGACAAAATGGTCGGGCACCCCCTCTCCCGCGACTTCCATCTTGCCCGATGCTCCAGTGTTTTCACAGGCTGGTGGCGAGGGCAGGATGCTGTCTACCTCGTTGCCTCAAATCTCGGTAAACCAGGCCGGAGAAGATGAATTTCGTCGTGCGGGAGCCCTCGCTACACGGCCTGCATCTCCTTTTCGAAGGAGATGCGAGAGACAGGCAGGCAGTACTCAGGACGTGACACGCCCGGAAGAAGGTGTCACAGACGCTTCGCTTCAGTGTTGCCAGGACATCAACGCGGATAGCCAGGTTGACAGGTATGACCAAAGGATATGCAAATTAGATGCGCAAAACATAAGCAGTTTACATCCGCGTGGACAGCGACCAGGTACAAATAGGATGCGTCTTGTGACTCCTAAATCCCCGCCGAAGTGCCATTCTTCTGCAAATGCAGCCGCTTTGCATCGATCCGTGACTGTGTTACTTCGCTGTCCTCAATTGCCCAACGAAAATTCCGTCCTTTTTTAGTTCTTTTCTTATGTACACCAAGCAGATCGAAATATCCGCTTACCAATTCTTATATTGTGTACATGCACAGATGGGCATCACAGGGAATATATATGCACACATGTGTACATAATACGTGGGATGCAATGCACATACGTAGATTTACATCTGTACCTACACAGATTATTTACATGTAGGCAGCTACCCTTTTGCGCCTTAAGCGCTCTATGTCTCCGTTTCAGTTGATAACCTGTACACTTCTACACATACACACGTATATGTGCATACATACGCACGCATACATTTTTGTTCCTATGTAAGCGTCTGTCTGTTTACGCAGTGAACGCACATCTATATCGCGTTGCAATACATATGTATGTACATGTACACACACAATCCCTGGAGAGTGGACCACGTCTTGGCGGGTGCTTTGCAGGCAACTCTGCCGGCGTGTTCGTCCAGCGCCCGGCTTCTGCTACGCCACAAGTGACTTCTTCTACTCCTTTTACAATCTTGAGGCTATTCACGGTTTACACGTCAACTAGTTGAACGCATGTCTACTCCAGTTAAAGTTGTTCTGGTGTATGCAGTCGCCCTGACACGTTGCCTGGCCAGCATCATCTGTCGACGCCTCTTGTTGTCTGCATACGTGCTGCAGGTGCGAGCACGACATGCAGCAAGCCGTCGCGGCTCTTAAGCACATCGAAAAAAAATTGAGCGACTTTCGCCTTCTGCAGACAGGAAGCAGACGCATCAGCACTGTGGCCGTTGACGAACTCGTTGCTGATGCAATTAAAGAGACAAAAAAGCGAGGTCTTGAGCCAGCAGCTCGCTCATTGCCCGGCTCAGAAGGGTCTCTATCCGGTTCCGGTTCTCAACAGCACCGCAGACGCTCTTCTTACTGCGAGAGAGGACTGGGCACGGAACAGCACGCGCTGAGGAGTAGGGTGTGCGGGAACGCATTAATGAGAAGTAGATCAGAGGTTCGCTGTCCGGAGAGGGCGGGAGTGCAGAGTCACAGGAGTTCTTCTGTCGCTGAAGAGTCGCGGAAACTCGGCGAGAACAGAAGCACCTCACGACCAGAAGGGTCTGCGGACTCATCTGGTGAAAGAGCAGACAAGAACACAATCACAGTGCGGCCACAAAGAAGCAAAAATGAAGGAGATGTGTCATGGACACTTGCTCAGGATGAAGCATCGCGTGCCGGTAGCGGTGAAAGAGACGCAAGCAGCGGGAGCTCAAACAACGCCAGTGAAGCAGCAAGTGCCTCTTCTTATTCTTCGCCCAAGACGACAGGTGCTAATAAACGAAGAGTTACCCACGGTGGTAGCGATATGAGTGGTATATTTTTTTGGCAGAACGAAAGTGAGGGACTGATGCGCAAAGCGCAGAGGTTGCTACGGGACCTTCAGGATCAGCAAGTCGAAGCAGAGACTCTTTTACAGGACACGGAGGAGTCGTTTAACCTGGCGGGCAAGCAACCGAACAAGCCCCACGTCTCGTCAGATCAGCAGCAGCGGCAGCAGGAAAAGCAGGAGCGTCTTGACAGCGTGACGGTGCCTCCGTCAAGCTCGCCAGAAGAAGACGGTGAAGCAGTACGCAGAGGAAGAGGGGCCGTCACGCTCAGTGCAGACGCAGCGGCGAAAAGTGAGAAAAAGAAAGCGAGCAAACCGTTCATGTGTCGCCAGCTGCGTGAGTCCTCCTCAGCCAGCGACAGGCGCTGTTCTTTGCCCTGTACTGCGGTAGCCGGTGCTTCTGCGGGACACACTCTTCCTATCGAGCGTGCCCACCAACCAAGTAGCGCTGACAGATTTTCAAAGGCGCCGCCCGCCGGAGAACAAACACAGAAGGGGAGCTGCCCACAAGATGGAGGGGGACACACAAAAGTAGCACCCAGCCTCCAGCCTCCAGAAAGTAGCGATCTGAGGCAACACGAACTGCGTCAGAGTGGTGTTCATAAGGGCAGCACAGCCCCTCAGAGGAAAGTGTATAGCAACGCAGACGGAGACAGCGTCAGGGAGAATTCCTACGTGCTCAGCAAGCACGGAATATCGCCGACGTTATCCTGTCCCACTGGTCATGATTCCACTGAGGAAAAGACGGAAACGAGGAACGAGAACGTCTCACGCTGTGACGGCAAGCCACACGCGACTGCGCGACTCGACGACCAGCTGGAAGAAACAGCTGGGGAGAGGGAGAAAGCGGCTCAGCCCGAAGAGGGGGGCGAGGTATATGAAGGCGATGAAAACGTGCTTTCTTTGCTGAACAAAATAGACGACCTTCAAAACAAAGTGCGTCAAACGTACACCCAGTGTAACAGGAGAGGTGCCACTTGGTTCGGTGCGTTGTGTGGACGCCCGTGTTCCCATAGACGTACGAAGACATGCTTGGTTTCTCACATATTCACGCCGATACACTCGTTTACGCTGACGCACTTTCAGCTGCACGCAGGTGCATTTCACTTGAGGAAAATACGCGGCACAAACACCATTGTAGATGGCGGCTTCGTGACCACATTCCACACCGTTATTTTACTTCACTCGAAACTCTCGCCTTTGATTGCTTTAACTTCTCAGACGTGTCACAACGTGAGAAACTGTATGGCCAGGCCAGCATCAGACGTTGATTGCATCTCGTGGATTTCTGTGCGTGCGACAGTGCCACATGGAAGTGATGCATTTCAATGTAGGAGCAACTCGAAGAATGTTGGCAGACATATAGAAACACGGGTGTCTACACGGATTTCGTCTGTTGCAGGTCGGCGCGATGTTTACCGCTCTGGACGAGAAGGACAAGCGGATGAGGAATGCACCTTGGTTCCCAACCAATTTCAAGGAAAGCAGTATCCGTCGTTGCAGTCGAGAAAAATGACTCCTCGCAACCTCGTGAGTACCTCTACAGCAGCATTTTCCGCGAGATGGACACGTGCGTTAACCACCTGTGAGAGACCTTGCTTTGTTTGGTGGTTCTGAAGTGCGACTTCAGAGCTCTCTTCCTGGTACGACCGAAAAGTTGCGTTTATTTGTCCAGCACCCTACAAAAACATTTTTCGTCCCCAAGCACCTGTGTGCAGTTTTTCTGATTCGCCAGTGTTTCGGCTTCTAAACGTTCTGCGCGCGAACGTGTACACACCGAAAGCTATGTGTGTACCAGATCTGTGGAACCACGCATGTGACGTATATCCCGCTCAGGGAATATAACGGAAGTTCGAAAAACCAAAACGCGCTACGTAAAACTGGCACCCGCTACAACGGGAGAAGTGATTCTCGGTCGGTGCATCTCGTATGAACGCACGGACTCGGCTTCGGCGAAGACACGTAGTCGCTCAGAATGCACCCAGCACGAGGCTTGCATACGGGGTACAAGAACCACCGTTTGTATCGACCGCAAGCCATTCCTAATTGTGACAAAAAAATGTCAAGCATTAGACCACAGCAAACAGAATGAGGGGTGAGTTCCCAAAACTGCGCAGCCGACGAGATATGAGTCTCCAAACATTATACAATCCTTGTAGCGTGTAATTGTGGTTTTCCGCATTTATGATTCGTGCTTCAAAGAGCGCTCTTCACGCGGTCTGGCGTCAACGGACAAGGGCGCAACTTGATTTGCTGTCTTGCTGTATGTACTCACCCCCAGATTCAGGCTGTTACGGGTGACAGATTGCATGTCTCGAATCGGTGTGCTGCACGTTGGACGGTCACAACGATGGTACCTTCCTCCAGCAGTACGTATACGGTGTGCACCTGTAATGATACAAGCGATGTGAACTACCGCGCAGCGATGTATATGAACATCCGTTTCTGCTTCGACGCTGTTGAGGAGAGGCAGTAATGAGAGCACGAGAGAAAATTTCTAGTGCCCTACAAATGCGCTTATGTACGTCTGCGTGGGAATACAACTTCGAAGAACAGGTGGGAACCGATGCAACTTCGTCGCCCTTCTCGGGAGAGGGGCGCACACGACGCCGCAGCGTGTCAAGCAAATCGACGCCCGGCAGGCTCACGTAGACGACGATGTGCTGCTGCTTCCACGAATTCTCGCACCGAGGCTGGTAGACCTGCCAAAGCAGCACTGCCGTGCGAACTCCTCTGCAAAAAATAGAGCAACAAGAAAGAAGCTGGGGAAGAGAAATTTGGAAGAATGGGGCACAACGTTGCAGTAGCACTGATTTTGCGTAGATATTGTAGTAGTAGTAGTAGTAGCAGTAGTAGTAGTGGGTGTAGTATTGGTAGTACCAGCAGGCGTGGTAAAGGTAAAATGACGATAAGGACAACGGCTTGTTTACGCAAGCAGAGCGGTGCCCGTAAAAGTGCAACAGAAGCTCCGCAGATTGTTGGCTACATAAATATCATTCCGAAGTGTACGCACTCGCGTACATACACGTGGTGAGTTTCTGTGGCTTCACCAGAGGTAGGCTCATTGCGCAGCGGAAGCAATATGGCAGTGACCCGCTCACGGGAACAGCAATGACTCGATACAAAGGAACAAAAATACAAAAGTCACCCCGCTGAGTGTCACCGTCACCCTTTTGCCTAGTACGGCTGTAAGTGCCTATGGCAGCACACTACACTCTACCAAGAGTCTGACGTAGTGCACGGCTTGAAGTAGGAAAACCTCGAGAGGTAGCCTACGTGACACGACACGAATTCACATTGATAAACGCAGAAGAGAAAACGCGGAAACAAGTTCCCTGCAAAAACATGTCCTGCAAAATTCGACTGCGGCTACTTGTTTCCAGCGGACCCTTCACTGCCGGGGTCACACCTCACACAGACACACATGTCCATCAGTGAAAAACTGGCCACTTCCTCCACGCACACCTACGCATACGGATACGACAAGCACACAAACCAGTCGGCAGACAAATTGGTAACTTTCCCATTTTATCTGGTTTCACCCTTTCCGCCGTCAGTGCTGTTCTGTACATGAATCAGGAGACACACTCGTCCGTAACTATTCCACTTTGTTTCCCCTCCGTCCTCTATAAGCCCTGCCTCTGCTTCCCTTTCGCGGCAAGCCTGTACACGCATGCCGCTTTGCCAGAACACTTCACGCCACAAAACCTTCACGAAGGTAGTATCGACATATATGTTCATATAAGAACGCGTGTATCTACCTAGTGTTTCCGACGTCCTCTCGCACGTCGTTTGGTAACCTACACTTAGGATCCTCAGCTTACACGCGCGTCGGCGAGTACCACCGCAAGAGCGTCGAGTGTCACCGGCTCCACAGGGGTCACCTCATTGACGGCGTGTAACCTGTCCCATCACAACATCGACCACGTGCACTGCACGGATGCAGATTACACGCAGTTGCCGGCGGGTGGTGGGTGGCCGCCGCATTCACGAGCGTCCGACTACCAAACAGCCGAGAAAAGGACTGACAACCGCAGTGGAGAAGGAACTCTGTTGCTTCGGCATCACCACCGCAGTAAGAAAGAGAAGGTTTAGCGGAAAAAACAGTGTCTTCGAACTCCACAGCAACGGGGAGAAGTGTCAAAAACTCGGCAAGTTACACGAAGGATAACAGCTGCGAAACTGATGGCCAAAAGTGGCACGAACCGCACGTAGTGTACACCAGTAGCCACCGAGGGGGAACTCCTGTAGCGGCATCAGTGTCGGCAGCACCAATAACGGCCGTAGACACTTGCGGCAGCAAGGACGCCGCCCAGCAACCAGAGCCACACGTAGAAACGCTGGACTCGCCTCTTTCTAGAAGAGAGAGGGGAGAGAGATATAGAAAAGAAGTTGACTACGATGACTACGTGCAGATGCTGCACAAGCTGCAGCTGCAGCAATAGGTAAGACAACTTCACTCGCCGCAGAGGGTCATAAAAAGACGAAACAAATATGTCTACACCTTCACCGATAGCTCCTCTATGCCCCTGGTGGACAGCCTATTCATGTAGAACGTCGGCGCGCAGCCTTCGAGACTGCGCATACCGCGGTAGCCGTGGATGCCTTGTCATTCTTTTTTAAGTATGATGATATATTACGTACACACCTTGATCACCTGGGACGGATACACATATACACGTCATACGTGGACAGACACGTAGACGCACGCGTCGCTCATAGACGCACAAAAAAGAGCGCGCTGTCGACGTACTTGATAGCACAGTAGCGGAGGGGGTCCGTGGTGACGTCAAAGGCTTCAAGGTCACAGTAGAACCGTATTAGGAATTCCACCATTTCTTCTGGTGTTGCTGAAGCTCCCTTGCGCATGCTTTCCCTCGCAGCTAGGTGCAGGAAGGCGTTGCTGCAAAAGGTGTCTTTTCTGTGTGGAGCAACAGCGAGCCGTGTGCGCGTCGGAGGATTCGGCCCCTCGTTCGTTAGACGCAGCGCATGCAAACAGTCAAGAAGCTGGCACAGCGCTCTCATATTCAACGCAGCCATGCGATAGAAAATGGTCTGCAGTAGTGCCACTGCCACTCCGGGCACCTCCTTATCGTCTGCGTATGCTGCAGGCCCGCGACCACTGGCCAGCCACGCCCCTCCTGCGCGCACGCATCAGCAGTGGCAGTGTGTCAGGAGAAAAGTCCACACCGAGCAGCAGAACAGCAGAGCAACACGGGAGCAGCCGCAAAACGAGCAAAACCGCTTCAGACGCACGTGTAGCGAGCGCTATTCCCCGAGCAGCCGCAGCAGCATTCAAATACGCTACGGTAACAGCACAAGCAGCGGCACCACGGGCCACAGGCGCTCCAGCATCGCCGCACGCAAACGGCAGGACACAGCCGCACAGCCCTTCTCTGCGTCTGACGAATTCTGTCGACCGTCTAACAAACGTATAGTGCCTGTGATGGTGCGGTAATTCTACGCGCCTCTGTGAGCTGTTTTCGCTGTGCGTTGCATGTATGTTGTGCGGCCTATATGTGTACGGCCGCCCGGTCTCCACAAACGTAGCGGTCAACAACTTGAGATGTAATGCGGACTGCGCATGCTTCCAGCGGCTCCGCGATATCCGTCCATACGCTGCTCGCCCAGTGAAGTGCGCATCCTTGGCAATTCTTTTTGATACGCAAATACATCCGCAACGTGACACACACACACAGAGACGTCCAGATGGTCGAATGTGTGTAAACAGTTTAGTCGTCGGTTGTAGACAGCTGAGGATTTGAAAAAGGTTGGTAGGCGAACAACTGATCGACGGACCAGACACCACAAGGTCCCGTGAATTCTAGGCTATTCGGTGTCTCTACACCAGGTGGAGTTCACCTGCTGCAGAAAAAGGGTGGACTGTCAGCAGGTGGGCGACTGTAGAAGCAGACCACTTTATACAGGCAGGAGAAGTTTCCTGCCCGAGCACGCGGACTGCGTCCGCAAGCATGTAGCGACTACCGCGTGTACAGACGTGAGAATCGGCAACCGGACAGTCTCCCCTCGTGTGTCGATACACTCTTCCCCTCGTCGCTGTGCGTACAGCCCCATCCTCCCCTCCGCATCCATGCTCGGTTTTTTTTCTACACACGTGGACACTGCTCCGCGGGTCTGTTCTCGAGCACAGAGACGGGTACACACAGATAAACGGAGAGGAGAAAACACGTCATCCGTAGTTGCTAGTAGCATCTGAGGAGCCCTGCGCAGAGCGGTCTCCACCCACACCAGCTCCCCTTTCCTTGTTGTACGCAGATCTCTGCATATATATGAGGAATACACACTAAGAAAGCGGCAGACAGGCGCGTCCGGGACAGCGCGTCTCCTCGGTGGCTGTCGTATGGAGATGTGTTTGTTGAACGGGGAGGCGCACGCAGGTGGCTCACACTAACAAGTGGACCTCCTGTGCGTACACACTGTCAAGTGTATATATATATATATATGTATATATATGTATAGCTCGTGAAACAAGTCTAGACGCACACCGACAGCTGTGTATTCTTCTGGGAGCGCGTGAAGATGTATGCACGCCAAAAAAGAAGTAAGCGAGGGAGTGCAGAAGCGACAGCCGTCTCTCGCTATGCGCACATCTTACACGTCTATATATACACCAACATATACACACATACATACACACCTACGTACTCAAATACGTACGTGCACACGTCCGTAGAGATGCTCACATGTGTTCAAGCATCTAAATACCCACACACACATCAAAACGCTGGCAACGGTACTGCGACACTCGAACAAGCCTGTTGCTCCTTCCGGGTTTATCGGTCTTAGCTACGGTGAACTTATGCAGAGCACCTGGACCCTCCACAAACATGTATATATGTATATATATATACATACGTACGTATCCGTGTATATATATACGCTTATATATAGAAATATATATATGTTGCTTCAGGTAATATCGCTTTCAGGGACGATCGACTTAAGCAGAACTTGTGGACCCTTAGTACACATCCAGCTCAACATATATATGTATTCACTCGTGTACCTATGTATGTGTGTATATATATATATACACATATATATAGAAGTATATGTATATACTGCTTCTAGTAACTCTCAGGGACGGCGGAGTCAAACATAACTTCTGGATCACACACACACACACATACACCCGTTTCAACCCATACGTACATACGCATATGTGTATGCGTGTATATATATGTATATATACTCACATATATATATAAGTGTGTATATAGGTAAAAATTGATGACAGAGCAATACTCGTGCGTGTGTGTGTGTGTGTGTGTTTATGCGTGATGTAGTTTGGGAGAATGCCTCGCTTATTGCTGCCTGACTTCGCTTCCTCCGTGTGAGTGTCGCCGTATTTACGGTGCAGGCAGAAGCAGCCCAGATGGAAGCCACAGCAGATATGTAAAAGAAAGTCAGACGTCGAAGGTAAGGGGATTTGCTAAAGGAAAGGAAGAAGTAATTGGCTTGGTCCCGCACAACTCTTGTACCTTCCTGCAAAGCACTCAACAGCACAGAGAGGCCTATACGAAATACGCGTGCGGCTGGATCCACACGACGGTGCAAAACGCAGCAAGGTAGCGCTGACACGAGTAAATGTACATCTATGCACACGCGTATATCTTCTGAGCACACGCCTCCGTCTAACATTTTCACGTGTGGACACGTTTGTGGACGTGTGTACACACATCTACACGCATATATATATAAATACGTAATGATAGCTATATACATATATATATGTACGTCGTCAAAAGCCCCGAACGCGTGTATTTACAAAGACAAGCAAAACTCTATCAACGAACTCACCGGGGGGTTGTGCTTCTTTCTGTGTCTCTACACACTTCGGTATACATGCTGCTTCTATACTTTGACGATCTTCACCTGTCTTTCTGCGTATACACTTGTTTTTATCGCACTTACACCGTTGATACCCGTCTTCTGTTTTACGTACAAATATACACGTATATACGCACATGTATGTACATATAATATGTACATATTATATATATATAGTATACTTACCTGTAACATGTACATATAACACATACATATAATATGTACACATAATATATACATATACAGACGCAGCGCAGCAGGCCGCGACGTATGTCGAAGACGGCATCACAAGATATTACCTGGGTCTTCCTCCAGTCTCTCCTCCTTCGAGCGGCGGCCCGCCGACCTTTCTTCTCGGACTTGCTGCTCCTCGTCCTCCTCCTCTTCTCTGTCTACTTCCCTCTCTTCTTCTTCTTCACCGGCCGCAAGCTGCAGCGCCAGCCGCTGCGAGGGATCGCTGCTGCGGAGCGCCTCAAGCAGCAGTGCATGCCGCGAGTGCCTCCTCCTCCACGACCTGACAACTGGCGTGAGCCCCAGAACATCCTGAAGAATCTGCACACGAAAAATCGGGTGAATATCAAAAATGTGAATCCTCAGGGCGGAGAAGAAGAGTTTCTGCAGCCGCCGGTACGCCTGTAGACATGCCTCCTGCTCTGCCGCCGCCTCCGTCGTGCTGCCGACTACTGCGCCAGTCACCGGAGCCCCACAGCCACCGACTGCGGCGGCGGTGTTGCTGCTGGTGGCGCCGCTGCTGCTGCTGCTGGTGGCGTTGCTGCTACTGCTGAAGGTGTTGCTGCTGTTGACGACGCTGCCCCTGCCGCTGCTGCTGCTGCGACATAGGGTGCCGCATGACCTCTCGCCATCCGCAGTCGGCTGCTGCTGCTCAACCCACGTAACTGCGGGTGAGCCACAGGAGACGGCGTCAAGAGGCAGCGACGCAGACGCAGCATCTGCAGAGAGGTTCAATAAGACACACTGGACACCTCGACACGCTTGGACTCAGATATACGTGCACACCCCTACACGTGGGACTGCTCCTTTTGCAGCTGTACATACGTAGCTGCTTTATACGTGCATACCCCTACATGGGGGACTGCTACTCGTGAAACCACATATACATGGCTGCCCTATATGTGTACACCCGTGCATGCGGGACTGCAACAACTCACGCAGCTATCCATGCATGGCTGCCCTATGTGTGTATACCCGCACATGCAACACTGCTGTCCACACGTGCGTACCGCTGCATGCGGGACTGTCATTTACGCATCTGTACACGCCTGCCCTACACGTGCGTGCCCCTGCAGGCGGTAATACTGTCGACAATATTCCTGCATGCAGGTATCTCGTTTCCGATACGTATATACTCAAACCTGCGTAAAACGTCAAGGCGCTCTCGCGTACTTGCACAGAATCACATCTACATGTGTATGTGTGGATGTAAAAAGTATGTACGAATGTTTGTATGTATGTATACATGTGTATATATAGATACACGTGTAGAGATGTATACATGCACGTATGCATATATATATATATATATGTGTTTGGGGACACGTATGGTTTATACATACGTGCAGATCGGTACGCACACAGATATATTGTATGTGAGTGAAGGTCGGGGTGGGGCAGTAGCCGATCGCGGGTGATATAGAGGACCTGAGCGAGAAGTAGCAGCCCGCACAGAACTTGCTCACGAATATGCTGCATGCAGCTGGTCACTGGCAGAGCGGGTTTCAGAGAGAAGAAGGACAAGTCGGCAGGGAAGAAAAGGGACGGTGAAGAAATGGGGCGAAGAAGGTAGCCGCGAAGCTGCTGCCAGCAGAACGCCGATGTCAAAGGCAGGGCGCTGCTGATGGTCTTCGTCCAACCCCACACATAAACACACACGTACAGAGACAGCGAGAAAAGGAGAGAGCAGGCAACGCATGCGCGCTCTGACGCATATATTCTTTTACGTATAATAGAGATACAGCGAATGGGTGGACAAGCCAAGAGGCGGACCCGAAGGAAGTGATACTTCATCGAGATATTCACGGCCACAGTCTGCACCTACGTAAGCGAGTCTTCACTATCGTACGTTCACCACGTCAGAAAACGTAAATCTGCGTTCTTTGCGAGTGTGTGTGCGTGTGGCGACGGATCCGGTGGCACAGCGCGGGAGCAGCACCATACACATATATATATGCTTGCACGTCGGCATGTATACAGGCCTGTGTCTATCTATACGTATATATACAGGTGAGATACGTGCACTGGTGTACCATCTCTATCTCGTCCGTGTGTATATGTATATGTGTGTAAGTAGGTATACGGATGTATATCTATTTTTGTACATACATGTACTATATGTGCAAGCCGTAGTACATTCACACAGATGTGTCCTGGGACGCATATACATATATATATATATATACACGAATCCATGTCTATCCCTCCATCTACTCAAACATATACGGGCATGCGGTAGTATATTCACACAGAAGTATATGCTGGTGAATCACTTCCACCTCATCCGTACATACACATATATATATATGTATGTATACGGACGTATGCATACATATTCATATCTATCTATACACATATATATACATATGTATTATATGTACTTACGGTAGTATACTCAACCAGGTGCGTAGTGGTGTGTGTGTGTGTGTGTTTGTAGATCAAAATGTATTTATGTATCTCTGTCTAATATATCTATACATAGATGCTTATATATCTATATATATGTACCTCCTCCGCATGTATTAATATACATATATTGAATACGTGTACATATATACACGTATATATATATAAATATATGTATAGATCGAGATGAGATAGAAGTGATATATCAGTATATACTTCTGTACGAGTACACTACTGGATGCATATATATGTATAAATAGATGTGTAGATATATATAAAAGTAATATATATATATATGTATTACTTTGTATGTATGCATGGGTGTCTATACTGTGGAACGAGGCAGAGAGACGAGGCACCTGCCCAGAGAGGAGGACTTTTTAGTTCCTGTTCCTCGCGCAGAGACACAAACGCCAGGACGGTGCTTTGGTGCGGAGCCGTCCTTACCTTTTTCGTCCGAGTTTTTTTCCTTCCTCTGGGCTTGGCCGCTGCTGCTGCTTCTGCTGCTGAAAGAGGAGACGGAGGAGGCCCCTCCCGGCCGCTCGAGACGTGCGAGGAAGGCAGCGGCAGAGGGGAAGTTCCCCAGCAGCGAGTCATGAAAGACTTTCAGTGCGGCGCTAAGGTCCACCAGATCTCCTGCTTTGATAGACGCTGCGCTCACGGTCGCGCAAATGTACGACGCGACGGCGATCGTCGGGCCGTGAACGTGCTGCTGCGGCTCTGTCTTCCTCTCCTCGTGCTGCTGCTGCTCCGGGCCGTGCTCCTGCTGCTGCGTGTGTCGCTGCTGCCCTCCTTGTTGCACCTGCTGCTGCGGCTGTTGTTGCATCTGCTGCTGGTGCAGTGGTGTTTGTTGCTGCAGTTGCCCGCCGGCTTTAGCGAAGAATACGAGCGCCCAGACGAGGTGCTTCGTCTGCAGCCGTTCCCCTTCCACTCGCAGGATCGACTGCTGCGCAGCAGCCGGAGGAACAGGAGGAGGAGAAGGAGGAAAAGCGGAACAGCGGATAGTAACAGCAGCAACAGAGGAGTACGAAACGCAGGAGCAGCAGCCGCAGCAACACAAAATGTCAGAGCGGAAAGTGCAGCTCAGCGACACCTTGACCCACCTCCTACACACGCAATCGAATACAGAAGCCACCGCATGCATAGACATATATACATAAAGAGAGACACAGAGAGAGATAGACAGATGGATACACATACACATATATATATATATATATGTGTGTATGCGCACACGCATATGAGTATCTACACACATATATGTATGTCTATATGCGTATTCGAACGTCAGTATCTGCTTGTTCACATGTGAGCAAGAACGCGTCGTAGACTCGTAAGATTTACGTCCTCTTTTGAGATACAAATGAATGGAAAGTGAGGAACTTCTGCATTTGTCTCGGAGAAGTAGCGCGTTTCCTCCCACACGAGGGAACAACAAACGGCAGCAACACATCGTGTTGACGCATGCAAGTAAGGAAGGCAGAAGGCCAGCGAGCGTCGCAAAGGGAGCAGCCGAAAGAGATCGAGACGTGGCCAGAAAGCAGTCGTGACTCAATAGTGGGGCACACAGAGAGACACATAGACATGGACGTATATATATTAGTTGTGAGTATACCGCAAGTAACACATATATATAGAACTTCACAGCATATACACATATACATATTTGCCGAAATAATATTTCCCGGTCTTTCCCCGTCTTTGCCCCTCCTTCTCTGTCGCTCTGTTCTTCTCTTCCTCTCTCTTCCTGTTTTCATTTACTTTTCCATCATTTACTTTCCCACTTTCATCCTCTTTATCTCCACCTTTATCTCCACCTTAATCTCCACCCTTTTATCTCTGTTTGTCTTTCTCTCTATCATATATGTATGTTACATGTGTTTGTATATCTGCGGCGGTGCTGCCTCACGTCTTGGTGCCACACAGGTAGGGGCGGGTGTACGTACACCGCGCACCTGGTTCCCACATTTTTTTCTGCATGTATTCCTCGTTCGGAAGAGGGACGTCCAGGAGGACATATTAGTGACACACATGTGACGGGCGAGGTGGCCCATTCATCGCATGCGCTGGCGCCTCTGGAAGTC
The DNA here is from genome assembly GCA_000727475.1 of Sarcocystis neurona. Classification (NCBI taxonomy): domain Eukaryota; phylum Apicomplexa; class Conoidasida; order Eucoccidiorida; family Sarcocystidae; genus Sarcocystis; species Sarcocystis neurona. The sequence continues at coordinate 654,325 of KL647301.1, read as the reverse complement.
GCAGTTTTCCTCTACGAACGCGCACCGCCGTATCAACAAGGACGGAGACAGCTCAGCTGCATGCGCAGCACGGAGACGCTTCAAAGCTCTATACCTTCTCAGACGTCTCGCACGTGCACATATGTATGGTAAACGTATACACACAGATATATGTATGGGCGCATATAAATATATACGTATGTGTGAAGTTGTCTCCCTACACGCCGTAGTAGGTGTCGACATGAGTGGAAGAGAAGAGAGCAGCAGCAAACGTTCGGCGTTCCGAGCAGCAGGCGTCTGTAGAGGGGCTCCAAAAGGAGGGGCCGAAGGAAAGCAAGACCTTCTTGTGCTTGTGAAAAGTGAGAGAAAAAAACCAAACAGACTGAGACACGGAAAACGACGAGTGGTCCTGCAACACAATAGTCGAAATTGTCTTGCACACACACACACACACACACACACTCACATACACGGAGGCAGAGACACGGAGACACGCAGAAGCTTGTCTCCCGAGCAATGCAGCCGTCAAAGTGAGCGCGTGACTGCATCACGAATGCAGCAGGCATAAGTACGTAAATATGTATATGTGTATATATCGGGGCGTCCGTCGTAAGGGACAGGGGACGTGTGTGTCAGACAGACCTACGAACAGCAAGACAGAGAGACACAGAGACACGGAGACACGGACAGACGGAGACGCACCTATATATATATATATATATGAAGAAGGCCTTGTGAGTGTTGTCTTTGCTGCTCTGTCAACTATTATTCTATCTTCACACATGCATACGTACATACGCGTAGTAAAGGAGATAAAGAAAGCCATAGAGCAGCGAGGAGGCCAGGATGAGCTGCAGGCAAAAATTTAGTGTTTCTTAGTCGAGCAGGCAGGGAAGACTGAGCAGCACGCACGGTGCGTGAATGTCGACGCCTGGGCGTCTCCCTGCGGCCGGGCGCCGGGGTGAGGACCGGGTTATCGCAGCCCTATGAGGCCCACGCCAAACACGCCTCGAGGCGAGTGACAGAGACGCGCTCTCCGCTCGGTTGAGGGGGAGAAACGCTTCTCTCGAGAGGTGAATACGAACTCTGCAGAAGTCACCGTTTAGAGAGGAAGTCGAAGAGATAACAAACATATCTGCCTCTGTGTGTGTCTATCCGTGTTTGTGGAGCAGGGAGGCCGAGTAGTACCTGGGGCGTTTGCAGGTGTGTCTGCATGAGTTCGCTAGCGAGCAGCAGCAGACGCAGAGACGGGCGCATGCCGCAGTTCACGAAGCCGCGGAGGCCAAGCGCCAGCATTGCAAAGTCGAGTCCTCCTCCTCCTTCGTCTCGCAAAATCCTCTCTGAGTTCCATCTTTCCGCCTCGCGAAGTTCTCCACCTGCTGCTGCTCGCCCCTGCCCTCCCTCCCCGTCTCTTTCTCCTGCGCATGTCGCATGCAACAACGCATGCACACACATACACAGTCACACCCACACACACATATTAACACAGGCTGGAAAGAAACCCGAGATCTCCGCGACCGCCGCCGCATGCAACGTTTGCTGGTCACTTTCACCAGTGCCTGTCTGCTGCTGCAGCTGCTGCTGCTGCGCGCGGTCGCAAGAGGCAGCCGTGCTGCTGCTGCTGCTGGTAGAGCTGCAACTTAACGTGAACGATGACATTGCGGCACGAGAGGTCTGCGAGAAAGAGGAATGCTGAAGTCTTTATCAAGCTGCAGGATGCGGCAGCAGCAAATGAACGGCGGTCGTCCCTCGTTGAAGTAGCAACGCTTCGCAGTCAAAAGTTGGACTGCTCTGTCTACGTGCTACGACTGCTACTGTTCCTGTTTCATATACATATCAATATTACTGGCGCTGCACGGGCCTGTGGAAGAAAGCTGTTCTCTTCCTAGGACTGCTTCTCTCTCCTCGCGTGGCGTCATGGCTGCTGCTTCCGGTGTTCTGAAGGGGACTGGCTGCTGCAGGAACCTTCACGTCGATTCGTCGGTGCCCCCCCGCCCCCCACTACGCTCACCGCTGCTGCCGCTTCTCATCCTGCTGCTGCTTCCCTATCTCGTGCTGCTGATTCTCCTACTGCTGCGGCGCCTCGTGGTGCTGCCAGTGCTTCCCTTATTGCTGCTGCTGCTTCCGCGAATGCCACTGGTGCGGCTCCTCCTGCTACCGCTCCCGCTGCTGCTGCTCCTCCTCCTCCTGCGGCCGCTCCTGCCCTCATACTACCGCTGCTGTTCTTGCCGACGACGCTCCTGCTGTCCTTCCTCCTGTCGGTACTGCTTCTTCTACTGCTGCTGCCGCTGCCCTCAGACTGCTGCTGCTACTCTTGCCGACGGTGCTCCGGCTCTCCTTCCTCCTGCTACTGCTCCCACCGCTGCTATTGCTGCTTTTGCTGTTGTTTTTCCTGCTGTCGCGGTTACGGTGCCTACTGTTGTAGCTGCGCGTCGTTTGCTGCTGCAGCCGCAGCTGGTCGGCATGTAGGGTTTCTAGGGCCTCGAGCAGCACGGCCGCGAGGCGCTTGAAGCAGCGCTCGTGTCGGAAACCCGTCCGCGCTGCAGCAGAATCAGCAGCAGCAGGAGAGAAGGAGCAAGACGAACAGAGGGAAAAAGTAAACAACATGCGTTTGTCGACCAGAGTACGCGCATGCGTCACACGCGCCAACTTCTTGCAGAAGCCAATATCGCCTAATGCACGTGGAGATATGACTGGCCTGCGGCTGCGTGGAACCCTCCCCCTGTCGCGCACGGGCTCTTCATTGACCTGCGCCGGCCGTCCCTCTGCCGCAGGTGAAGAAATTCTCATGCCGCATGCACGCGCGTGCAATTCATGGGAAGACTCAGCGACGCGCAGTCTCGCACATGCGCACAAATGCAGTTTTAATCGCGCATATGCGCATGCACGCGTGCGTACACGTGCACAGGGAGGCACAGGTGCATGCACGCACGCGCCCTCAGAAACGTGTACATGCATGCGTTCTTAAAAAATCACATGCGTGCGCTCCTAGGAACATGCACATACGTGAGCTCTCCAGAAATGCACACGCATGCGCGCTTAGAGATACGCATGTGCATGCGCTTTTAAAGACGCGCACATGCATGGGCTTGCATGGGCTTTTAGAGACACGCACATGCATGCGCCCGTAGAAACATACACGTGCATGCGCTTCTAGAGACATAGAGACGCACAGACGCATGCGCGCTTAGAGACACGCACACGCGTAGGCGCGTGTCGCCGTCTTAGACAGGCACAAGTCCACGCGCATGCAGTCTCAGACACCTTTCGCGCGCATGCAAGCATTTTTGATGGAAAATGTGGACGTGTTGGCTGTTTAACTGGCGGGCGGAGGCAGTCACTTTCGACTGCGGAACGCGTGGACGCATGCAGCCACACGCGTGCGTCGTCCGTGCGAACAACCTCCACGGGGCAGTGCATGCATGTGTGCCGCCTACACATACAGAGGTGCTGTGCATGCTTTTCTCGGGGCGGACGCACGTGTGCAGAGAGAGACAAGGAGACGAGACACAGAGAGGAGCAGGTAATGTGGAGACTTTTAGCTGCTTCTTGCTTTTGGTTCTGTCAAGTCTTTGTGGAAGTTGAGGAAGGCGGAATATCCCCTTGTAAGTGGAGACACATGAGAGAGAAGGCGCATGCAAGCAGCATTCACGAAGAAAAGTCGCAGCAACAGAGATATTGCTGACAGCTCTGAAGCAGCACGACGTCGCTGTACGTGTCTCGCTGCTCTCCCCGCAGGGGCGCAGCGGCCGCAACAGAGCAGTGTGTGCAGCAGCAGCGGCGTCGGCGCGCGGCGAGGAGCTACACGCATGCGCGATCTGGCGATCGATAACAGGCAGCAGCGCAGTGTCCTGTTCTGCAGCGACGCAGCGGGGAAGCAGCGGTCGCAGCAGCAGCGGTGCCACTTTGGGGGAGGCCGCAGCGCAGGAGAGAAGCGGCGCCTTTTTAAAACGCGAGCCACAGCATTTGCAGGACGTCGGCAGCCGCAGCGCAGCAGCAGGGACGCAGCTGCTGTTCGACAGCGGAGCAGATTGAGGTAGCCGATGAGCAGTGGCAGATCCTTACCGAAAGACGCGAAGAAAAAACAAGCCTGCAATGGTGACACTGCATCCCCTGCTCCCTGTCGTGCGCCCGCTGCACCGACGAATGCGGGGGCACATTCTGCTGCTGTTCCTGCTGTGGCAGGGAAGCGACGGAAACGTTGTCCCGGGAGTTCACACCTTGGCGTTGGCCCAGCTGCAGCAGCAGGCGGTGGAGGAGATCCTGCGCTTTCTGGCGTTCTGCGACTATCTCGCATTGAAGAAGCGGCTCGGGGAGCGGCAGCAGCGGCAGCAGTAGCAGTAGGCGCCTCTGCCTCTTCTTCTCTGGCTATGCTGCCGGGAAGAGTTTTGCTGCCTGCTCCTGAATTTCCCACTGCCTCTTTTGCGTGTGCTTCTTCTCTGCCGACTCCTGACGCACCTACTGCTGCTGCTGTTCCTGCAAAATCTGCTGCGGCCGCCGGTAGCACTGCTGCCGCTGCTCCTCCTCCTCCTCCTGTTGACGGCGACACTGCTGCCGACGCCCGACGACGTGGTGCAGCGGATGTCGTTGCCGCTGTTGCTGCTTGACCCGCTGCCGCTGCTGCGGGACCTGGGGCCGCTGGTACAGGATCTGCTGCGGGACCTCCTGTCGCCGTTGCTTCGGCTGCTGCTGCTTGAGCTACTGCTGCCGCCGTTTGACGTGCTGCTGCTGCTGTTTGAGCTGCTGCTACTGCTGCGGGACCTGCTGCTGCTCCAGCGGTGTGACGCCAGTCGTACAGAGCTAGTCTGTCAGCTACAGCTTGGAAGAGAGGCCGGAACCCTGGACGGTAAATAATCGAGAAGTCGTCAAGCAGCAGCTGCAGAGACGCTACTGATAAAGATCGGTGAGAGCGAGAGAGGGAGACTGCGAGGTCATCTAGTAGACTGCGAGGCGTCAGCGCCGCGGGAAACAGGCAGCACGCGCGCAGAAACCTGCAGCAGCGCAGGAGGAGGACGCAGGGGCAGCAGCTCAGGAAGTAGCAGCAGCAGTCGCAGAGGCAAGGGCAGCAGCGGCCGAAGTGGCAAAATAGGTAAAAGCAAGAGCGGCACCGCAAGCAGCAGCAGCGGCAGAAGGGGGTGGATGCCGCACGCAGCTGGCGCAGCAATAGAAGAAGCAGCAATACGAGTCGCAACCGTCGAGTGAGCAGTAGAAGAAGCAGCAAACGTAGAAGCACAGCAGAAGGAGCAGCAGGAGCAGTGGAAGTTGCAACAGTACAAGCGGCAACATAGACGAAGCGGCAGCAGGATCCGCAGCCGCAGAAAGAGCAGCAGAAGAAGCAGCAGAAGTAGAAGCGGCACTCGGGGGCACACGGCTCGGCAGCATCGGATCCCGACCACCCAGCCCGCAGCCTAGGAGCCGCACAGGCCCATGAAGCAGCACGGTGGCAGAGCGCCGCAAGAGAAGTGTCTCGCGAGACGTTTTCCTCGGCTCTCGCATGCGGAAGCAGAAGTCGCGCCCTCCTCACCTTCGCCACGTGCTCTGCGTCTTGCAAGACCCTCTCCTTCTAAGCAAGAAGACTCTTATTACTGTCTACACGTATATACGCATGCACTCGTGGTCCTCTACGTTCCTGTAGCCGTAGTCGTACAAGGAAAGGTGAGGTGTGTCTATGCAGGCGTTGCACTGCTGCCAAGGAAACTTCATACTCGACGCCACACGTATAGAAACACTTGCGTTCAAACATTTCTACAGCCGCACACGTGAACTATATATATATATATATATATGTGTATTGATCTATATGCATAGACGTAGTGTACGTACACCCCACACACGTGGACCAGCATACCCAGAGGACGCGTGTTTCTCACCTACAAATAAATGTGTTCATATATGTATAGACCTCTTCTTATGTGAAGGTCCACACAGGTCGAGCCACGTAAAGACGTAGTTCTTCCTGCAGGCATGCATGTGTAGAGAAGCAGAGAGATATACATACGTGGATCTTGACGCATACGTGCCCTGTTCAACATATACGCAACGACAGCACGAATATCTGCATAGATGTATATAATATACTTTTGTATACGTGCATGCATGCGTCGACAGATACGCATGTTTGCCTTTGTCTGCGTGAACCCAGGGAAGGTGCAGCCACGACCGTATATGCATGCGCGCGCGGAGACACACGCATATTTGCAGCAGAAGCAGCAGCAGGAGCGCCTTCTTCGTTCTCCCGGCGGATCAGGGCAGGCAGCACTTCCCTTCCCGTCCCCTTCCCGACAGACAGCAGCAACCGCCGTTGTGTGCTGGCCTTTCTGAGCAAGGCGCTAGATGCAGCGCTCGGCCTTCTTTCTTCAGCACCAGGGCAGCAGCAGCAGCAAAGGAGGCACTTTCATTCCTCTCCCTAAGAGCAGGAGGAGAGGCAGCAGCAACAGTGCTGGGCTGCTGGTTAACAGCAGCAACCGCGCGGCTTCGAAAATGACACCACCAGCAGCAGCAGGAGCTCTTCGCTACTCCCACGGCAGCATCCCGCTGCTCTCGCAGCAACACCAGCTGCAGCAGCACTTTCTCTAACTATCTAGTGCAGAAGCAGCAGCAAGAGCAGTAAACGTAGCGCCTTCTTCCCTGTTCCGCCGACGAAGGCAGCGGCGGCAGTCTGTGGTGGCTCTTCTTCCTCAGCAGCTGCAACAGCAATTTACGGTGCCACCTGTTGCAGTCATTTACACACGGGCGTACGTACGTATATGCATGTGGACGGATAGACAGATAGATAGACAGATATATGCGTCGCTGCAGATACACACGTGTGTGTGTGTGTGTGTGTGTAGACGTACGCATATATGTGTAAGTGTGGATATATAATCGCTCGTGCGTTCGAGCTGGTGGCGAGGCAGAACGTTCATCGACGAGACGCGTTAACTACGACCCCTTCCTCAATCTTCTATGGAAGTCAGCGGAAGCTGCTGCTCTAGTTTCCACCTTTCTACAAGGACTAGCAGCACCGCTCTCCCTTTTGCATACTGCCCGGCAGCAGAAGCCTTCCTCGTTTCTAGCCCAGGCGCAGGAGCAGCAGCAGCAGCACGGCGGCGGGATTCCGCCTAACGCTAGCAAGAAGAGGAGCAGCAGCAGTGGCGCTTTCCCCCTTCCACAGCAGTGTGAAGAAGACAGGGAAGAGGACGAGGAGGAGGAGAAGCAGCAGCAGCAGCGCGTGCTCCCGCCTACCCACCCAAGCAAAGCAGCAGCGGCTTAACTTCAAAGTGGAACACCACAAGCCGGATGGGCAGTATGGGTGTACACGTATACATCTACAAGCACCTATATACATCCACATACACACCTGCCAATCCTTATATATACACACAGATATATTGACATCTATATATGCATATGTCATTGGAAATGTATGTGTAGATACGTAAATATATGCATACGTGTGGGAGTAGACACACAGGCGTCTACAATCTAATGCTTACACGACATTCACTTCTGTACACTAACATACATACAAGTATACCCATATGCATATATACGCATATATATACATGTGTATGCATGTACATATATGTATATGTATAGAAATGTAAATACGTAGATAAATTTATATGTACATAAGCACGCATATATATGAGTGCTTATATAGTTGATTCAGCAAGACCATCGTATGCGATAGACAGTCCTGAGAGATTGACTGGTTATACATACCCTATATATGTACATCCATACATATATATATATGTATAGATATATACGTCTATGCATATACGTATACGTATAGATACAGATATGTAAATACAGACACATATATATATATATATATATTTGCATTGTCAAGACCAACGCATGCGGTAGATAATACTGAGAAATTGACTGGCGATACATCCGCCTGGTGTGTATCTATTCGACACAGCAGTCGTGAGGTGCTGTGTTTTGCTGTTGAGAGCAGAGGCCGGAGAACGTCGCTGCTGCTGCTGCTGTCTCTCCTACCGGTGAAGTGTAACGGGACCGAGACGACGTGTGGGGTCGTTGGTGTTGTGAAGGACGTGAAGCAGCAGCAGCCGCATCAGCTCAAGAGGGACGTGGGCTTCGCCAGCTCCTGCTGCGAGAGCGTAAGCAGCTTCAGCGGCATGCGCAGCCGACATGCGAGGCAGCAGAATGTACACTTCTCGCAGCAGCGCCGCCCACGAGGCCCCTTCCGACCCGCTGCTGCTGTCTCGTCCCGCGCGTCCTCTCCTCCACGCCTCTCCCTCGTCTCTCAGCAACGACGACTCTTCCCCCCAACCCCCCGCCTGCTGCTGCTGCTGCTCTCTGAGTCCCACGAGTCGCCAGGTCCCACGCCGTGCTCCTGCTCCTCCACCAGCAGCTCCTCCTGCTCCTCCACCAGCAGCTCCTCCTGCTGCCGATGCTGCTGGTGAGGCTCCCGCTGCTGCTGCGGCGCTGCCCGCCGCCGGTCTGCTGCTGCCGCGAGAGACGAGGAGAGAAGACTGCCAGAAAACGGAAGAGGAGGTGCTGCTTCCCCTGCCGGCTGCGCCCTGCTGAACGGAAGGCAGCGCCACTGCAGCAGACTCAAACATACAAAATCAACAGCAACCCCACCATTACCACCCCACCCGGCGTCATTTCCTTCACTTTTCCACACACCGACAAGCACGTCCACCTGTCCTGCTATACGTGTGTGCCCCCACACATACACAGTTACACTTACACTTAGGAGCACACCACATATGAACGGTCGTACTTCCATACATAAACACATGTATATATTTATATGTACATGTATAGATGCGTATACAGGTATAGGTGTACGTGGGCAGGTATATTTATATATATATACATATATGTACAGAGTTGTATACAGGTATATGTATATGTACGTAAATATATATATATATACGTATGCATATATGGGTATAGAGGAATAAATGTAGATGTGTCCATGTACATATGTATATACATATATATATATATATATATACATATATTTATAGATGTGTATTAGGTCTAAGTGTATGTGTGCATGAACATATGACCATATATATATATATATATATATGCATATGTGTATAGGTGTGTATGGAGGTATACGTATATGTGCGCATGTACATACGTATACATATATATGTATATATATATATGTAAATACATGCGTATATATGGATGCGTTCACACATGTATACGTATACATACGTGTATACGTGGAGGTATACACGCCTGTTCATGAGAGCATATATATATATATATATATGTGAAAAAGCAGATGCGTGAGCGTATGGAATGACAGATATACGCGTATAAATACGCTGAAGCGGTTGTTTCCCACTCGACGCGACTTCGTGGCGTACCGCCGCTGCTGCTCAGGACTACTTTTTATGCAGTAGTCAAGTGCGCTTACACATATATATATATATATATATGCACACGTACTCGTGTGTACACAGACGTACACACATGTATCTGAAGTTTCACCCATACACACGAATACGTATGTATTAGAATAGGAGTACGCGGTACACCGTACGTAGCACTCAAATGGCTTTATACACCTATATATATATATATGTATATGTACGTATAATATATATATATGTATGGATGGATACGTAATCTTGTGTACACATACGTACAAACAGGTGTCTGAAATTTCACGCATATATATATATATATATCGGTGTATTAGAATAGGTGTACAAAGATATATACAGAGAGAGATGCATATGGATATATGTATATATGTGTGCATATGTATATATAGGGGCACGCCGCTGAAGAAGAGGAAGAAAAACGGCAGCAGCAGCAGCAGCAGCATCGGCAGCAGCATCAGGAGGAAACGCTTAAAGGAAGGACGTTCCTCGTGGCTGTCGTTTCGACCGACGCGATCCTCCGTGGCTACCCCGTACATTTATATATATATATATATGGATATATGCATATATGTATATACGTATATTTACGGAGATGTACACGCGTGTTTCTCTGCGATACTTCAGAACGTACTAAGTGAGCATTTGTTAATCGAGCAGGCATGCAGCTGGTAGTGTTGCTGCTATCAATCTTGGCACATACCTTCAGCTGCTGGAGCAAGGCGCTTATTTGCGCGGTCTTGCTGCTGCCTGCAGCCGCCCCACACGGCACGCGTCTCCGGTGTGTTGCTGCAGCAGCACTGGAACCTTCTCTTTTGTATGCAGGAAGGCAACCAGCAGCAGACGAAGTACACGAGGAAGAAGAAGAGGGGCAATACGAAGAGGAAGTGGAAGAAGAAGACGAAGAGGACAAAGAGGAAGCTGCAGTGTCGGCAGCAGCGTCAATAGGAGAAGGACACACTTCAGCGAAGGGCACTCGTTGCTGCTGTTGCTGCTCTCTCGACTGGTGTGGGCCTTCGTAGCTGGTGCAGTCCGCTCTACTACGTCCACGCGCTCTGCTGCTGCTTTTCTGGACAGCTAAATTGCTGCTACTGTCGCCGCTGCTGTTGAGGGAGCTGCTGCTGCTGCTCATGAGGCGACTGCTGCAGTTCCTACTGCCGACCTGGTTGGTGCTGCTGGTGCTGCTGCTGTAGCAGCTGCAGAAAACGACCCCCCTGCTGCTGAAAACGTTGAAGACGAGACGCGTACTACTGCTGCGACTGGCACTCACTTTATGAAGTATCATCGGCCGGTCTGACGCCACGCCGGTCTCTTCTGCAGTTGGGCGGCTACTGAAATTGCTGTTCAGATGCAAGGCGCCAAAACGACTCCCCAGTCTGCAGAAGAAGTCTTGTCGAAGTGTCGTGTACGTTGGCGTCTTCATCTTCGCTAACATATACATATATATACATGAATATATATACGTAGATACATCTACAGAAATGTACCCAAAGAGAGACATGCATATCTATATATATATATACGTACAAATATATATATATATGTATATATGTATCCCCTTACGTACTGAACGTATACGTATATATAGATATATATATATATATACTTACCCCCTTACGTACAGATTAGAGAAGTGTATACATATATATATATATATAGACCCCTTATTCGTGTGTATATATATGTATATGCATATAGTGTATACATATATATATATATATAGACCCCCTTACGTATTCGTGTGTATATATATGTATATGCGCTTTTACATACAGAATGTATGCGTATATAAATATATATATATGTACCCATTAATGTACAGAAGGTATACGTATATATATATATATATATATATGTGTACCGCCTTACGTACAGATTATAGAGGTATATATATATATGTATTCGTTTGTGACGATAAATAGGGACACGTATGTGCGTAGAGAGAGGCAGACAGCCTGAATTCCTCGGGGACGCAGGGAGAAATATCTGCCTGTATCTGCAGAGACGCAAATGTAGGGGAATATCCATGTGGACACCTATATATATATATGTATGTGTATATGTATAGGTATATGTATATATGTATGTAGGCACACATGTATGTACCTGTACGTATGTAGATGTTGGTACAGGTAGATACGTAAAGTTGTAGACATGTTCGCAGGAATACGACTTGAAAGTAGAGGATAGGAGGAAAGTCTACATAAGCGTGTATACGCAGGGATATGCGCACACACATATCTACAGAGAGCTCCGTATCTCAGGAGGTAAATATACAGATATGAGAAGCGCAGACTAGTTTTCTACCACACACAGCTCAACGGTTCGTTTCCCCCTACAAAAATTTATCTATATATTGTGTATATATTGTGTACAGGTCTAGGTGTTTATATATATAGACAGATAGACGTACAGGTAGAGACGGGTATGTACACATATGCGTATATGAAGCAGAAAGACTACCCTTGCGTTGTGTGTGGTGCTGCCGTCAGTCTTCAGCAGTGCGTCTCTCCCTCAGTCTCTTTTTCTGTCCCCTAACTCGCTTTCTTCTCCGATTTTCTCTATCTAATCTTCTCGTCCTACACATACACATATAAATGTCTATATACACATATATATAGAGAAGATATATTTGCTGGTTGGCAGTACACGTGGAAGGACGGCCACATACGGTGGCACAGTCTCTCTCTGTCTGTATATATATGCAGCACCGGAGCTGTTGGAGGGATACTCCTGCTCACACACAGCGGCCAAGTGACCTGCTGTCGTAGAGAATACTCTGGCTTGTACGCCTGCGCTACGTATGTGTAGGTGTCCCCACCCACACGAATAAGGACTTTCCGACGGTGAAAAAGAGAAGAAATAAGAAAAGAAGAAGAAGGGGAAGAGTCAGTGGACAACGGGAGTTACAACTGCGGCAAAAAAGTGCAGACCCGCGCGTTTTTGTGTGTGTGTGGGTGTGTGCATATGTGGACACTACAGAAGACACACGAGCGGGAAGAACAGCCCTACACAAAACTCCTCAAGAGACACGTTGAATACCAACGGAGAGTGAGAAGAAGAAGAAAAAGAGAAGAGAAGGAACCGCGCGCGGCCGTTGTGTCTCGGCTGCAGAGCGTTGCACGGCAAATATGCACAGAAAATATCGAGTCCGGAGAGAATCGTCTACAGAGGCGGTGCTACAATGTACAGAGAGACGCACACGTTGACACATATACATGTGTGTGGGGCACACGTACGTAGAAAGAAAAGAAGCAAAGTGCAGGCCAGACTGCCATATACCACCATTCCGTCCAATATGTGGGTGGTAAAAATATGTGTACTTCGTTTTTATCCGTTGATGGATGTATGAAGAGCTGCACAGCTGCGGGACGACTACACGAAAATACCCACCTTTTCACAGTATATAGATAGGCCCCCCCCTATACACTGCGTTCTTCATTCCTAATATATAAGAATGCCTCGCTTTGTGCGCATATATATATACATATATACTGCGTAGATTGATATATGCATCAGTGATCAGAAGCGACGTGATATACTTCTGTGCACTGTGTTCGGTATTTCCATCGTGTGAAAATACCTAGCTTTGTGCATATTAACATACATAAACATATAAATAAATATATGTGTATAAATGTGTCTACTGCGTAAATTGATATGTGCATACACGTGGGTGATCGGTAAGAAGTAAAGAGACAGGAACATACTTGGGGATGGTGGTGCGGTCTGTGTGGCGCCGATGGAGCAGCAGCCGAAGATAATGTAGCACAGCACTAGTGTGTCCGACAGCTCTGGAAACTGGCGTTTTCTTCTGTCCAGCGGAATTCATCAAGCGTCGCCAGATAACTATGTAGTGCTGTAAAATGATAAATTCACCTGTGCTTCAAATTGCTACATGCGCCACCGCCACCTTGTGCTTACGCATGCATTCGGCGGTGCGTACGTGTGTGTGTGTGTTTAGGGCCTGCATGAAAAGATGGGAGTCTGTCTTTATGTCTGCTCAGAAATGGGTCAGGCCAGCAATCTCTACCACACGGCTCCCATACGCTTGTGTGCGTGCACCCACACACATAGAGTTTACATGTACATAACGCTGCACCAAGTAGACACAGAGTTACCCGCCCACATAGCCAAATGTATGCATGATTAGACAATCCAGAACCTTCTACAGTACAGCTGTTATATACCTGTACACATTCATGCCTACACATATAAGATATCTATGTGCACCGGGCATACACACAGTTACCGCCGCAGTTACATATTACATAGATGTCAGAGACGAGGTCGCCGTAGAATGAGGACCACGGGCGCAGGGGATCGCCGTGGAAAGAAGCCGTCACCCACAGGAGTGGAGTAAAATCTTCTGATTCTTCACGCAGAAGAAAATTTCATGCGTAATTTCCCAAAGATTCGTTTGTTGAGGGAAGACAAACTTTGGATTAGACATCAGAAGACGGTGTCTCCAATTTTTGCGTGAAGAAGATACACACACACACAAACACAAATGAAGCAAACATCTACACAGTAGATCTGGTTGGCGGCCGTCTGTTCCTCCATCTACAATGCAACTGCATCTCTCTCTGCCTTTTTCTGCCCATATTTTGCTGTGAAAGAGGAAAGTGGGGTGTATTGATCGATGTAGCCGCCGTGTGTATGACGGGGACAAACACAGGCGTGGTACGCTGACGGTACAGGCTAGAGCAGGAGAAGTCACTGCGTGCACGTAGTAGTACTTCCACGGGAAGCCCTCCTCCTCGGTTTGCACCCACCACCCCACAAGCGAAAACGCACACCGAAACAAGGTAGCCCACTCATACATAGCAGTAGCAGCGGCGGAAGCCGCAACGCCGGCCACAGCAAACGGACTGTCATCATCGCCGGACACCAGCGATGTGCGAAATTTTTGTCTCTCTGTATCCATCTATCTCGATGTGGGTAAACTCGGCAGCTGCTGCAGCGAAGATCTCTTGGCTGCAGCGCTCGCTGCGATCAAGTACAGAATGCGACTTAGCAGTGAAGGCAGCAGACAGAAGCACAAGCAAAACGCATTCCCCTTCTGTTCTCTCTCTGGGCTAGAGAAGCTGCTCGCAGAAAAGACGGTCACAAGGCATTACTTGACAGTTCATGCATGCACACAATCCGAGGAGCGGCCCTGCGGCTCCGTCGACCGCAAGCTGTCATGCCTGGCGCGCAGACAAACGCGCCACTGTGCGGCGACAGCTCCACCGGCAGCGCTCGGTGCAACGCCACGCAACAACAGCAACGGCAGCAGCAACATAAAGCGAAGCAAGAACAGCACGCGCAGCAGCACCAGCAAGAGCCACGGCGCAGTTAGCACACCGGCAATCGACAGTGGGGCGATGATGAGCGGGGACGGCTGTCTCTACGGCGTGCAGGACGAGGTTGCGAAGAGCCGAAGCAGCAGCACTTGCTGCAGCAGCAAGGAAATGAATAAACCAACACCAGATGTGATGACACAGGGCACTCGCTACAATAGCAGTAGACCCTCAACACAGGGGTAGAACCAGAAGCGCGACGACACCAATATAGAGGGTCTGCAGTGGCAGCGGCAAGCGAAATAGCTGAGCGGCAGCAGAGCAACAGATGCAGATTCAGCCGGCCCTTCGAGTCAACAGCACTGTCGGGAACATAGGACGCTCTAGAGGAGTCGAGATCTGTGTGTGAGAAGGCGCGAACGGCATTGCGCCAAGGCTGTATGCCTGGGGATTTCTGCGGTACATGCCGGGGCAAGAAGAAACACCCCCCAAATTGAGACAGAGTACCACTTCGAGAGACCTGCGCAAATACAAGACTGCTTTATATCGTCCATGCTCGTGTACCCCTCTGTTGGTGATTCCGTTCTACTGCTGTTGCTACCGCGTCGGCTGCTGTTGCTGAGGCTGCTGCTGTATCCGCTCCTGCACGTGCTACGGCTGTTACTTCCGCTGCTACTGCAGAGTTCATAGCTACACACAATAGCGAAGGCAGAAGAAGCTTCGTCCTCTGCAGCTGCATTCAGAGGCGTCAGTCCGTTCTGGTGAACCGGGGGACCTACCGCGACATCAACAGCAACGAAGTCACGACACTCGAGCGTGTACGCGTCTTTCGATGCGGGCCATATATCGTATGTTTTGTGTTCACGGGGGCGACATATACCTGTCTGTCAACACAAAGCTTGTGAACTGCGTCTGTTTAAACTTCGACAATAGGCGCACGTCCTGCTTCTGCACTCGTGAGCACGCAGCAGAACTTCTTACGACAGTAAAAGTGGCTGTCCTCGCACACTCTACACGCTCTGTGCGCAAATACGCACAGAAAAATAGATACCCCCATATGTGTGTATGCTGGTGCGCACGTCTGTGTATGGATGCAGCTACGTACGTATCAATACCTTCGAACAGATGTACATCACTCCCGGTCTACTGACCCATGTCTTTGTACCCATGTACGTAGGCAGCTACATGTGTATTTGAACCACGATCCTATCTCACGGGACGTCGAAATAAGCACCAGTCGCCAGTTATCTTCTGAGACAGACTTCCTGTGCGCCGCTGGTGCGGTGGGCCAGTTGCTGCGACACGACGTACCCAGGAAACGCCAACTTGTGCGTTACTCCTCCAGTAGCGGACGGTTATTCTTCGTCGTGCCTACTCACCTCAAAATACAAAGTAAAAAGCTGGGGAGGTTTCGGCGTGTTCCTTATATTCCTACACCTTCATATCTAAAAACGCCTGCCAGAAGGTACCGCCCATCTGCTCAGTTCTTCTGCTGTGATACGCCTTCTGTCCTCACACCAGAGGCGCGCGTACAGGTAAATACAATGAGCTGGCTTACACACAGGAATTTACTAGATTTGTGTATAACACTACATACACATATGTATCGATATGCACCGAGGCAGACTAGAGTCTACGTAGGTGTGTGCGTACATAGAGAGAGACGGACAGAATTAGACAAACGGAAAGATGTATGTATATGAGTAGGAACACGTCATAGGTTCGACATATGCGTGTGCACATGCTGTGATTCAGTTTTCAGGTTGCACCCTGCAGAGATGATGTCTGCAGGAGGTCACGAACACCTGTACCGATGCACTCCTTGGAGTCACTGCTAGAAAAACACGTCCGCAAGTGGTGACGAAATAACACGAAAGAGCAAGCTTTTCGCAACGGAGAGAGTCGGCCTGTACACACAGAGACAGTCGACGCCCAAATGCGTATTGAGAGCCTTCTATGACAACTCCGGTGGAACGCATTCACAACGTTATTCTCACCGTAGCACCCACGTAAGTAGACGGTAACAACAATGTGAGTAGAGGGTAGCAACAATGTGAGTAGACGACGCAGGGCCCATCTTCCTTAACAAAAAAGTAGGAGTGCCATTCGTCGAGACTTCAGAAAGATTCATACGATAATAGATAACAGTGAAGAGGTACGATCTGCGTTTTTATTGTCTCATAGAGTACACTGTGGTGAAGACGCATCCTCCACTGGAATCGAATTTTTCCTCTCAGGCACGAGGTCGGTAAAAGCAACTACTAGGCAGATATAATCCTGCTGGCACATTATTCATGGTCACTCTGTGACCATGAATAATCATTCATTCATGAATGAGTGATTATTATAGTAAAGTGGTGAAAGTCTTTTCACCAGTTTACTGGTGTAAAGACTATAAGTGGAAGATGTTGATAGAAGTGTAAAACTGGAAGTGTGAATATTTATATATATATAGATAGATATATACATGAGAATGGGCGTGTATAACTTGGGGGATTGTGAAACACTGAACGTCGCAGCCTCTAGCATAATCTAGAGACCTGTCACTTCAATGTCTAACACCCTCCGGTAGATATGCATAGGCATAGACCTTAGATTCGATAGATTTCTGCGTATGCAGATCCCATTATTCAGCCTTAAGATTGCCCTTTGCAGAGATCCTGTTTAGTGCAGACATCCCCATTAATACGAGAGTAATGGCTCCGACTAGGCGAGTAGCTATGCGGAAACAGAGTGGGTCAAGGATAGGGGATTTAACCTCCCGCGGAAAATTCATTCATCACAACGGCTGCGTGGGGGACAGAGTGACCATGAATAAATAATATGCCAGCAGGATTATATGTACATGCGATGCATCATCGTACGTATTGATCTTGGAGCACTTTACCTTTTAAACGCCCCCCGCCTGGGGGCACAACTGAGATGCATCTCCGTACACAAACGACCAGTGCATGAGGGATAAAGTGTTCACTTGCAAGCATTCGAAACTCGCAGTGGTAACTAGGTGACAAATAAGATATAGTACTGGGTTCATTCGTGAATGTGGGCTCCACACTTCTACCGCAGTTCTTTGTCCCACGAGCGGCAGCAGGTAGGCCTTTTTTGGAAAATGATGCCAGTGAATCTCTGCCCTTGGGACCAAGGCCAAAACACAGTAGTTACAAGTGACGTGATGCAGTCTTATCTTGTCTGTCTGGCTTCCCCGAGCCTAAGGCTACCACGGCTGTTTTCGCGTGTCCTGAAGTGAGAACTATTCGAATACAGCTTCACAAGCGTGACATGATGGAGTCGTACCTTGTCGGTGTGGCTTCCACGGAACTAAGGCTGCTGCGGCTGTTTTCACGTCTGCTGAAGTGAGAACTACTCGAATACAGCTTGACACGCGTAAGACAATAGTACTACGGAAGTTGGCCACCAACTCCTGGTTCGTCTAACCGATATGTACTGCCTGCCAACATAGGGGATTCAACTGTTGAAAATTCAGAGTAATACGTACACCGTATTCAGATGTGGCACACAAACGTGAGCAAATGATGCTACGCTTCAGCAATAGAGAGGTATGAAAGGGTGTGTTAAAGCGGTACTCTTCCACGTTGGCACATAACGTTGCTCGGTTGCACAGTCATATTCTTTGCACACAAGTAACGGGTTGAAGGGTGCGTGAAAGCGGTACTCTTCCACGTTGGCACATAACACTGCTCGGTTGCACAGTCATATGTTACTCCACACGAGTAACAGGTGAACCGAGCGCGTTCTCCGACGTTATTAGGAGAAGCTACCGAATGTTTTAAGTCAGCCGCCATGCAATGGAAATTCCAGATAAGCGTAAATGGTAAGTCGTATTGAGCGCTGCAGCGTACACCCTGTTGGATCATCGAATGCTTCGGTGAATACGTCTTGACTAGTGCAATATAAGCCATGGCGGTGCGTGCCGGGCCAAACGTGTATACTGCAAGCAGACATAAAACAGCTAAAGCTCCGTCATGTTGAAGGCACACCTCCAACCGGCATAGATACGCTTTTCGGACACATATGGACATAAGCGCATGTATACGTACATATTCACACGTGCGTGTACACGTGAAACCAGTATGCGTAGATATCTGTACAATAAGCCAGTACAGGTCACATCTCTATCTACCACCTATTTGTACTGCAAGCCCGTGCACTACATCAGTGCACAAGTCAAGGTGCACAGTAAAGCAGCCTACTAAGAAAAGGGTTGGTGTTTACATAGGTGTATTCAGGCGTATACGTTCATACAAACATACATAGCACAACACATACATACAAACGTGTGAGCACCCATGCATACACGTGTATATACCGACACACGTGTGATGTACATTACTATACAAACACGTAATACTCAGAGCCAGTGTTCATCTCACGCATACGTACTTATGTACACACGCAGGGGAATGCACACATACGACAACGCGTACAAACGTAGGCTCAGTCACCTATTCAGACGTGCATACTCACATACAGATTTGTATGGTGCACACGTCCTGCGTGCAGCAAAACGTATGTGTCATCCGTTCACCCTTGAACCTCTGTCGGCACGAGGATACACACAGACAGGCGCACACATTACTATGCAGCGACAGACATGAATGCTTGTGTCTACTCTAGGCACAGTGAGGTGGAGTGGGAGAAAATAAGGGAAACGAAACACTTGGGCACTGACTGACAATGACGCAGTCCACCGCTGTTTCTGATGCGTCGTATTAAGCTGAGGAGCAGCAGCAGGCTGAGCAGCAGCAAGAGCAGCAGGGGCAGCCGCACTGAGTTCGATAACCCAGTAAGGGGCAGCTCAGAAACTGAAGCGAGAGTGGGCCGCAGCTCTATCCCCCACCAACAGAGTACCAACAGCGGCAGCAGCAACAGTCTAGCGACAGCAGCCTAGCAGCTACCGAGAAGAGATGGTCCCTCGTAAAAGTGGAATTGTGTCGCTTGCGAACAACGTTTGTAGACAGCCGCCTCGCGGTGTCATATGCGGGAATTGCGGCAGCAGTTTGGCACCGAAAACAGCGTCGCTGCGCACTGAAATATTACAAGAAAGATTAGCAGGTCGAAGTTAGGCGAAACGTGTCTCGGTTGAGCGGCCTTCCTTATTTCTCCTCGTCTCGCTTCGTTTCCCTCTGTCTTCTTCGTCGTCACCATTCCCATCATACTCCGCGCGAGCCGCCGAAAAACGTAGGCGGATAAAACAAAAATTAAATGCTACGTTTCGTCCTCTTCTTGGTTCGTTAGGGCAGTACGTAAACGCGTGGAAAAAGGGCAGCGGACAAAAAAGGTCTATTCACGACTTCTTGTGTGTGTCCCTACACCTCGTTATCAGCTTCGTCTGGCTTTGTGGCACAGCGTGATGTATTAGAGGCACAGAGGACGTGTAGTACGCTCTTCGATGTGCTGTGTGTGGAGTCCTCTTAAATTGCAGCAGAGAATCCCTCATCGTTTGGCTGTTACTATTCTCAGATACCGCATTCTTTCTTTCCCCAAGCACTGCCTTCCTCCTCCGGCTTTGTCGAGCAGCACCCTCTGCTCGTCTACCTCCGTTTATCCACGCCCTGACACATTGGTGTGTTCTTATCGAGTCGACTACGTGTTTAGAAACTGAAGTGTTTCTTCTGTCGCCCTCAACCTCCTACCGTACTGCAACGGGGTGACGTCATCTTGTGGATGCAACGCGTGCTTCACCCGAGCCGCGTAGTAGGGGAATGATCAGGTAACTCACGTACAGAAAAGCCACCTGAGAGAGTAATGCGTAGTGTTTGTTGCTGAACTGTACGACCCGTAAAATGCAAGTAACTTATCAATCTGTCGAATCACCTAAATGGAACACATAACGCCACTTACGAACGAAACACGCGAAACAAGAGGTTCCCTACGCGGGCGACGCCTCCCTGTCTACAGTAGAAGCAAACTAAGACACGCAGTAGATGTAGAACCGGATAGGACACGCAATACACTTGCCGTACTTTCTTTTGATGACCCAAAGAGGAATTATTATATAGCATATATATACATATATATATATATATAAACGCATGGATACGTACTTGTTAGTTACACATCAAAAGCGTTCTATCATGTACGATGTTGAAATGCAGATCTGCATACGATTTGCTAAGGCACATCTGGTATTGGGGAACTCCAGGTGTGACACATTACATAATTTTGGTATTAGCAGAACAGTGCGCATGAGCACTTGGAGGTACACAAATCATGTATGTACGCCGATCATATCCTATAAGGTACACAAATCATGTATGTACGCCGATCATATCCTATATATGTTGCTCACGTTAGCGCCCACCATACATACACATACATATATGCTACTCACACATTCGTGGGTTTCTACGCATTCAAGGGTCTCTTCTTGAAGGACACATATGTGTTGGAGTACATCTCTATCTACGTATCTACATGCACATACACACGTAGACAAACGCACACGGATAAAAAAAGCCTCATCGCCGTTGGGTGCGCAATCGGCTTCCTACCTTCGTGCATGTGCATGTCGAAAGAACACGATACAACACTGCCGTTTCTCATCATTTACAGGAACGTACTCACATACACTTACCCATGTTTTCCTCATTTTGGACCTATCAGTGTATGTGTTGAGAGTTCATCGAATATCTTTTGGAGAATCTCATCCTAATCACGTGCTGCGCACGGATGATATGCTCCATAATACTGCGCTGCGGTAGCGATACGTCGCGCGCTCCTTGTCTTTTCAGACACAGAACGCGATGGCTTCCCCTCCCCGTTTATGGCTACCCGCCTTCAAACCATCTGTCATTTCTTTTTTACTCTTCTAGTGGAGGACGGCCAGGCAAGCCTTTCCTATTCCCGCGGCCGTTCCTCACCTTTCGCCTCTCCGTCGAGCGATCGTCTCGTGCAGAGCTACTGCGAGCGCTTCCCGCAACGCAGTCGATTAACCCTTTGCCAGAAACTTCTTCAACGCCATTTCTGCAGACGTCTCGTAAACATTGTGTTCCTCACCAGTTTCCGGTTCCTTTCCGGGGGACTGCCTTTGGGCGGAACAATTCCGACGTTTCTTTCCAGTCTAACCTCATTCTCGTCCTCTCTTCCGGCTTTTTAGCCATATCTTTGTGTCTCTCCAGCGGTTTCCCGCATCCAGTGTCTTTCAAACTGCGGAACTGAATCAGCGCCTCTTCATTCTTTGAGGGTAGGGCTCTTGCCTAAACATATATACGCGATACAGACATTTTTACAGACGTCTTGAGTCGAATTGCCTGTGTGAATCTACATGTCCACACATTTGTGCGCCCCCACCCCTACTTGCAGTTCCCTTGTGTTATCATCTTTGTTCTCCACCCGTCTGCCTCTTCATTCACCAATTTGAGCGAGTCCTTGCAGCTTCTTCCTTGCTGTTTTTCCAGTGCTATTGTCGTTCACACGACCAACCGGGCTACTTCACGTTGACTTTGGTTTTTGTGAAATTTACGAACTCCGTTTCCACCTAGTGTTGTCACGCACGATCAATCACGTGTGCAATTCGCCAGGCATATATACGCGCATCCTCGTGCATGTAAAAGCGATATGAAGTAGTCCCTTCCTCCTTTTCCACCGGGTCTTTGCTGCACCTGGACATCCAGCCCGCCGTCATCCGTGTCTATCTTTTCTTCGTCTAAAGTAGGTGCTCTCTTCGCCGAAGAACTGCAGCACTATCCTCTACGCGATCTTCCCTCCTACTCTGTGTCAGCGGGAAGCATCTCTTCATCCCTGTTGTACATACTTGTATTCTCGAGTCGAAGAGCCTCCACATATCTGTCCACACATATACCTATATCTGTTTATCTACCTCTGTGTAGTTCTTCCTATCTGTCCACCTTCGTCTGTCCCTCTATTTGTGTATATCTACCTCCTGTACGTACACACTGCGTTTGTCGTGGCGTCTCTCCCTCTCCCGTACATACCCAACTCTGTCTCGCATGTAACATATATATATATATATACCCAACTCTGTCTCATGTATATATATAAATGAATATTCATACCTGTTTCTGTGTGTCACTGTATTTGAATAGTGCATATCTGTCCAAGACAAGCGTGACTGAGTCAATTTAGTTGCCTGTGTATGTTCGTGTCACATGCCTGTGCACGACGAAGAAAGACTTCGTCCTCCTCTGTGTAGGTGTGTAGATTCCCTTTTCGCCTTTCCAGCTCGCATTTTGGTAACTCTGCATGTACAAGCACCCGTATACCTGCATATATACATATGTGTGTATATGCGTGCACACAAGTACGGGCATATTCAGCGTGAGAAAGAAAGGCAGCACACACCAAAGAAGGCGCCGCAGCAGCAGAGAAAGATATCTCCAGCATGCTTGGATTACGTCTTTTCCGCCCCAGCTGCGTGTTTCCGCCTGCATGCAGACAACGTTCTGTGTATTTAGCTGTGTTTTCTCGAACGTGGGGTAATTGGGGTCTTCAGAAAAGTGTTTTTCTTTGCAAATCTTCCTCTACGCGTCGTTTTGCTCGTTCTTGTCTGACCACGTTTCGTAGACTCTGACGGCTACACCCTGCAAAGAGAGGGAGTGACTGATACACATGCATGCGTAGAGGACAGTCTCCTTGTGTAGACCGTCCTGTACACACATGCATATATATATGTGGCCATAGGTATGCGTAGACACACATATTCGTGTCCGTAGACGGAGCCATGTCTACACATATATGTAGGTGTGTTCATAGATGTCTGTAGACAGGGCTCTTATTCTGCAGAGGGTTATCCACATATATATATATATATGTGTACAGTTATGCGTATATGTGGAGATACACACGTGTAACCGCGCCAATGTGAATGACTCACGCGTGCAAGCGTATACGACTTATATTTCTAGAGCTGCGTGCGCCTATATGTAGAGAGTGATTACACTCACATGCATGTATATGGACAAATCTACGCGACAGTACCGCCTTTGCATTGTCTTTACCTTGTACTTACTTCTGCAGCTTCGAAACACCGGGAGCTGCGGCTCCAAGCGCCGCTGCTGCTGCTGCCGCTGGAGTGTAGTGAGTCGTCCCGGTACCCACCTGTGTATATCTACATACGCATGTATGCGTACGTATATAAATATTGCCTGCACCGTCTGCTAGGCGTGGGGCAAGGGGTACACGTAGGTGAATGCGTGGGCGCTTGTGTAGTTTATTTTCCCTCCGCGAGGCCGGAGGCAGTCACTGCTTTCCGTGCGCCGCCCGCATTGCTGTACGGCTGCAGTTCTGCTTTTTGCTTCCCGCCCTTCTGAAGGGATGCTGCAGTCCGCTGGTGCGTAGCGCAGCAGCCGGACGCTTGTGCGGCTGCCAACTTCCAGGTGCAGGTCCGGGGGCTCGGGTGGGGCGGCGAACTTGTCGTGCAGTTGAGCGTGACGCTGCTGCACCCGCAGCCGCAGCACCCCACACCTGCGGAGCCGCTACTGTGTTCTCCTCCTCGCAAAAGTGTTACTGCTGCTGCCACTGCACTGCAGCTGCCGCTGCGGGTGCGTTAGAAGATACCCAGGCGAAACGGACGCAGAAGAAGAAGCAGAGGTGGCTCCTGCCGCGCTGCTGCTGCAGAAATCGCGGAGGGAAAGATAGAGAAGCAGAGGTGGCTGCTGCACCGCTGCTGCTGCGGCTTGACTTGAAGGGCGGCACGACACTTGCTTTCTGCTGCAGGCGTAGAGGATCTGCTACTCTAGGAGCTCGCGCTTCTTGATCTGCAGGTCGAGCAGCACGACGCCCGCAGCAGTCTCTGTCGCGAGGACTTCTGTTCCCCGCCGGTTCGGCCACACGTTTCCTGCGACTGCAAGCGGGCGGCGTTTCCTGCTGCCGGTGCTGCTGCTGCTTCCTCCTCACGCAGTTGCAGCGGTTGCTGCATTTTGGCTGCGGATGCTGCTGGAGCACGTCTGCTGCTGGTGGCAGTCCTCAGGGAGGGTGGCGGCGGCGTTGAAGCTGCTGCCGCTGAGATGGCTGCTGCTGCTGCTGCGCTGACGCACAAGCTCGTGCTGCTAACGGAGGGCACGGTCGTAGGAGGTGCATTCTTTTCACTCCTCGCGCTGGTTGCCTCGACGAAGCTCGCGCTTGAGAGAAGTCTTACTACTGCTTTCTTCTACGCCAAGCATCCGCAGGTATTAGTCTCAACTCAAAACCTAGCGACGTGCATACATATATATATATACACGTATACGTACATATGTATATATATATATATCGATAACATCTGTATCGGTGCCCCCATGTATACATGTAGCGGGCATACTGCTTATTTGTGGAAAGGCCCACATATATATATATATATATGTGGTGGGGGAGTCCACGTATATATATAAGGTGGGGAGTGCATTTATATACATATATGTGGGTATTATAAATCTTTGGAAGGCGCCACATGTGTGTTTTTCCACCTATGCAGGATGCGTGAACGTATACAAATATTTGCATATTGCGTACTTTTAGAAGTGCTGATGTCGCGTAATTGCGCGCACACACACATGCAAACACACAGGCACGCAGAGGGACGTGGACGTTTGTATATATATGTGCGTGGAGGTGAGCAGAGGCAGATCGACTGACGCCGTCACGCACGCGGCCTGTCAGTTATTGGCCTTCGGAGTGTGTGTCGGCTTGTGTATCTCTATTTCGAGAAAATGTAGTGACTCTGCATGTATGTCTGTGTGTATGCGTGTGGTTGCATCTGTCTCTCTGTATCTGAAGAAATGTAGAAGCGGCAGGGGCGCTGCTGCGTAAGATTTGTATATGTGCGCGTCTGTCTGTGTGGAATGCGTATATATGCCTGTTTGCACGGGTGAGATGCGTATACATGGTCGTCTATCTCTGTGAGATGCGTGTATATATGCCCGTCTGCCTGTGTGGATGCGTGCGTGTGCGTGTGTGTGTGTGCGACTCTGAATCAAGAGAGACGGGTGCTGCCGGTTGTATTTTAACGGAAGTGCGGTGGAGCGCGTCACAGCGTAGTCGCAGTCTCTGACGTGGATGCAGGAGTATACGTTTGCTTGCAGACCTACGGCGATGCGCGCAGGTGCATATTTATGCATGCAGTGTGTATATATCTGCATGCACACATATCTTTTTCGCGGCGTGTATACGCATAGCGTTTCCAAGGTGCACGTGATCGCTCGCGGAACGCGCGCCGGCGTTGCATCTCTCGACAGCACGCGTGGATGTGCGAGAAAAGTGGACGGATGAACAAGGAGAGCAGTGCGTATAGACACGTTTGAGAATTTCCGCAGCCGTACGCGTACCTGTCAACCAGTGTATACTTATATACGTGTAAGTAAAGGGGAAAAGAAGGAGATTTGTTTGATAGTGTCCACACCTCCCAGCGTCCCTCTGCATAAACTCATGCTCATCTGTCAAGCAATATATGTGTTCTACATCTGTAAGTACGTGAAAGCGAGACGGCGAAAGTCTGCAGCCAAGGGCGCTGCTGCGGCGGTTAACTAGTGAAGGAAGGCGGCAAGAATCAAAGATAGTAGCTGTTCGGCTCTCTTTTTTCAAGTTGCCGAATATATTTCTATATGTAAAACATTCACCTATAAATATACACGCGCAGATGTTTTGTAAGTTTGTGTGTGTCTACGAATGTTGCGCACAGATTGCGTGTATGGCGGCGTAGGAATGGATGCATGCGCGTGTGTATTTATACGTACGCAATGCAAAAATACGTACACATTTATCCACACATATCCGTCTATCTGTACATATATATATATATATATGCGTGGACGCGTGCATATACATACACGTGTACGTATATACATATATATGAAATGTGTGTGTGTGTGTGTGTGTGTGTGTGTGTTGGTTTTGGGGTGTGCAGCTGCTGCAGCAGTTGCTGTCTGACCACTCGATTCTGCGCCTGCTACTGGGAGCGCCTTCGGCAGACGCGGAGCAGCACCTGCTGATTCTTCACCACTACCGCACTGGCCGCATGCAAGGTAGCCCGCTGTTGCTGCTGTTGCTTCTTCTCTGTGGAGTCGCGTGTGCTGCAGCGGGCGGGGCAGAGAAGAAGACTGACGTCTTAAGCAAACTTGCTTTCCATCGAGATGTTGTTTGGCTATGTGCGTCGTGCAAGGACGACTTCTTTGTACTCTTTATTTTGAAAGACTCCTGTTATGAGTGTACGGCTGGTAGGCGCAGGCTGTGTTTTTATTCAGCCGCGGATTGAAAGCAGTTCACGTATGTAGACGTGCCTTGCTTCCCTACCCTCAGCGCATCTTCGTCAACAACGTGACACCCGGATTCTGTCAAATAGCTGCCTGTTTGCTCTCTCTCTTCCGACTGTTACATCTTCTGCGTTTTCCGCCCTCCCTTCCCCCCATTCTTCGTCGTCTGTGAAACACTTTTGTATCGGGGACCTCTTGTTTCTTTGTGTGCGCAGTGGATGCTTCATTTCTTCGGTTTCTCCCGCCCGTCAGGAGTAGCTGCCGCTGTTCTCGCATTGTGGATGCCTCGGCGACGCAGTGGTTCTCTTTCTAGACCCTCTTCCGTACATGCGTTTTTAGATCGGCAGAGCTCCTGGGCTTCTCTCGTTGGCGGAGACAGAGAGCTGCAGCTGCTGCGGCGTCCTTTTTAAGAGAGACAGCTACAGCTGTGACTGCCTCTTGGACTCGGTTTTTCCTTCGTTTGCAGCTGGTTTTTGCTGTAGACGTCTGCGTGTGCGTACGCTACGCTTTATACGCTACCTTGGTGTACCTAGGCGTTCGGATGCGCAGCGCCGACGGCTTTTTGAGACAGTGTAAAATTTACAGATGTGCACCTATTATGTGGCAACTAAAGTAGGAGGCTACACAGCTAGGGCACAAAGACCATTGCACTCTGATAGGAACAGTTGTGCGCCCGACGCAAGCTGTGGCAGTTACGCCAACGAACTCGTCCACTACGCAGGACGAGGACTTTGTAGAGACGACAGAGGCGATACGTGCACATTTCGTGCTCGCCGCCCAAACCGCCCTGCGTGAATTTCCTCAGCGGGGGACACAACTTGTCCGATCGCCAGTGGTATCTCCGGTCGAAACTCTGCGGTGCATCGTGTCTAAGCTCCTACATAGATGTATATTCACACAAGCGCGTTGGTGTGGATTTCTGCTTGTCAGTGCTGGCGGCGACCCGAGCTGCTGAAGAGTTTCGCGGGTCTCCGTTCGTGGAGTATTTTTCTCGTGGCACCGTCGCCAGCTTTAATAACCCCGAAGACGATGTGTGGGAGGAAGATGACATGGAAAGGAAGAGGGAGGAGGAGGAAGAGGAACTGGAGTATGCAGCTCGTGCCCCTTCGTGTCCCCCTGGCCACGGCAGCACAGCGGCTTCCGCGCTTGAGAGCGCTCCCTCAGTTGAAGCGTTGACCCCGGCAGACAAACTAGCAGTAGCTGACGACATTCGCAGTGCAACGGGATGTGCCTCGGCGCAAGAGACAAAGAATTTTTTTAGCAAACTGCCACCGGAGTTTGCGGAGGTGAGAAGAGCGGCAGACAGCTTGACGAGATCGGTTTGCTCAGCGGCTT
Organism: Sarcocystis neurona; assembly: GCA_000727475.1. NCBI lineage: Eukaryota > Apicomplexa > Conoidasida > Eucoccidiorida > Sarcocystidae > Sarcocystis > Sarcocystis neurona. The sequence goes on along the minus strand of KL647301.1, from coordinate 626,164 downwards.
CGGTATTGTCCTCGTTGTAATGCACAGTCGTGCCCGCTGCCGAACCATTACCTCACCTTTGAATCGCGCACCTGCGTCTATCGGCGGCGCAAGACTCCCGCAGGCCCTCTTTACTTCCACAGGTTGCTGTGAGCACACATGCTGATGCGCACGCTACTCGTGTACTCCTACTCTCCGTACGTGTACAAAGCTTGTAAACCCCTAAAGGCGTATCTGTATATCCACGCGCGCATACTACACACACGACCTGTAAACGACTGTAGTCCACCTTTATCGCGTGGGCGACGGCGACACGTATCTCTGGGTGCCACCCGCGATCATAGTCCGTAGCGGACAGTTACACCTGCGTCATTCTCGTTTTCGAACATTTAGACACAGACAGGAGACACGGTGGGGCGACAGGTGCAATGTGGCCAACAAAGGTACAGACAGTAATCCAAAGATATTTGCTGGTCATTCGATATAGTGCAGTTTATTCGGTGGTATGTTCTTCGAGCACAGCACGGATGCGGCGCTCTCGAATGAACTGCGCGGATGCAAGCATGAAGGCTGTCGTGTCTCTTCGTGTGTATGTGTAATTCGCCGCGGTTAGCAATACTGGCGTGTACACATTCCTGTAGGAGTGGATCTGTCGATTAACGGTCGTGCCTTGCTTGTCTTTTCTTGTTAGGAAAGGTCTTACGTCTATCTGAGCCCTCAGTTCGCATGTGGGGTGACAGCACGGGCCACACGCAGGCGCCGGTCTGTTTTCAGTACCCCCAGCAATGTGTCTTTACATCTACTGGATTTTTGTTCACGTCCGTCGTCAGCGTTTCTCCGGTGTGCTACTGCAACCTTTTCCCTGCAGCTGTTCCACGAGGCAACGTCCTACTCAGAAGATCCGCTGACGGCGCACATGCAAGAATCTCTTTCAGAAGAAACAGCAGACAAAAGCGTTCAGTTGAATCCCTGCCGAAGCACTGAAACGCTTTCCCTGGACCACCGAGACGAGACCCTACAGATCCACGACGTTCCTGGTCACAATGTTACCAGGTTTTCTTTCGTGTCTACCTTGCCGCGTAGCCCACCAAAAACCTCTCTGAATGAGCTCCGCGTAGGTGGAACGAACGAAGAAATCAGCAGTGACTCCTACTTGGGACGAGCACAAGATGCGTACGTTGATAGCACGCCCACGACGATGAAGGGGCAGTTTTTTAAACAGCAATTGCAGATCTTGGTAGATTTACTGCTGGAGGTAGAGCAAAACGCGGAAGTGTTCCCTGATGACCGTGATCGACCGTGAATTTCAGTTCAACAGGGCTGAGGCTAACTACGAGGTAGCACATGGCTGGAGCTGGGCACTGCACACGGGAGGTGAAGCGTGCGTTATCTTCTCACCTCATGGCAAGAAAATACTTCGCATTCGATTGGCGCCCGACGGTGTCACTGCTACGTTGCCGGGGCGTAAAGCACTTCGGCGTTGTTGGTTGTAATGGATGATACAAAGGTCAAGACGACGGCAAGTCGCCACAACGGACTTGCCTTATGTGGGCAGCACATAAGGCTCTACTCTGTCACAGGGTGTTGTGACAGTGCAGACTGCACGGGGATGAATGACTGAATAACATCTTAGGTGTATTCATAAAATTATGTGCGAACCTCGTTGACCACGGAAGTAAGGAGATCGTGCTTGCCACGGCGGGATGCCCGGTGGACAGGCGGAGGGGATAGCCGTGCGACGCATTACCTTTTGTCCAGTGGTTCACGGGCCTCGTAGCTTCAGCGTGGTGGGAGGGCGTAGTAGCAGAGCGTTCCTCAGCAAGAGGGGCAACCGTGTTCTCCCTCCTCCTGAAGTGCCTCAGAACCAGTATCAAGCAAAGGATCGGCCCCTTTTCACGTACGCAATTGCGGTATATTCGGCGTTTCGGTGAGGGCGCATTGCGAAACCTCTAGAGTGCCGGGAGATGGACCTATTCCGCTACAAAGAGTATCGCAGATATTCTTGCGCTGTAGCAGCGAGCTTGGATCCGCTGCTGTGAAAACTGTGAAACCGTGCGATGCGCACTAATTCGACATTTACCTATGCTGCTGGGCCACGAGTGCGTATACACTGGCGCCGTCGTGGGTAGGCCGAGTAGTCAATTACTGTTCTGTTATTCTGTACGTACAATGGTCTCATTTTTCCACGGCAGGTGACGTGCATCGTGTGCTGAGCTATGCGCGCGAATAATGCTGCCATCACGTTAATACCTAAACACTGAAGATCATCAACCAGTGAACATGTTTACCCTGTGCAGTGTTGCGACGTGACACGCATAGCGCTCTCAACGAACGCATTAGACCGCGAAGCTCGCCGGAGCCCGGAGTCGTCGTTCAGTTCACGCGTGACGCTCTAAAAGCGCGCTGTTAGATATTCGGTGAAGTCCAAAGCACGTTGGAAGAGCTGGCTGGAATGCTAGCAGTTGAAGAGCTGGAGGTTTTTTTTCTTCTCGGATCTCGAAATTCGCACGGCGTACGCGAAATTATGCAACAAGTCACACTCCTCGTTATCATCGGTTGATGCAATAATTTCCTTATACGTGTGTGTATCCACATACAAACACACGTGTAGAAATGGTATATACATGTGTGCACACGTGCATAGACGTATATACGCATCCGTATCGCAAGCAACTTTTCCGTGCACACCACGTGGTGCCTCGAGCATCAGTTTATCACACACAGGTGCAAGATTCCATTCTACGGGATAACCCTCATGTCAGTCAGTGTTCAACGACATTATCATCAACAACTTGAGTCTTGGTGTCTTGGCGTACACCTTGGGTTCCTGTGCTGCAGTTTCCTTAGAATTTCGACGTACTCCGAAAAACACGTTTTCATTTCTAAGGACACTGGTCCCATCGCTCACGTGTGATGTGTTAGCATCCTTCAGACACCGTGGAGTTTGCATGACGAAAACCCGCCACTTCCTTCACCAGAATGAGTCTTGCTGAGCACAAAAGCAAAACACACCAGCCCCGCTAAGTGCTTCGACCTGTCGTGGTTACTCAATTTTGAGCGCGGATTTCTGGAGTGGGTGCTTTTAGTCCAGTGCTGTTAAGTAAGCGAGCACCGCTGCCTCTCCCCTACAAGCTACCCAGGAGTGACCAACTTAAAAACTTGTTTGCAATCTTGACGACTTTCGTGAAAAAGGGGGGTTCAACAGCAAACTAGCTCACTGCTTTTGCTGGATCAATTTTGAAACTGTGTCGGCACGTAGAAGTCGGCGCCGCAATGTAGCCAAGTCCAGCTGGGCAAGAGGCACGCAGTCGTGCAGGTGAAAGGGCGCCTGGTATACGCGAGTCTGTCTCAGAAAAAGAGGCAGAGAACACGTCTGTACGGTTCTTCACTACAAATATGGTTTACAAAGGACGCAGCCCCCCATACTGCACGACTGCGTCTTGCTTCGTGTACTGGCCCGCGGCTGGTGCGACTCCCCTGCAGTAAGGCTTTACCACTTACTAGCTCCACGACGTGCGCTACCGTATGGCAACGAGCAGCAATGTCGGCGGCCAGCTGCCGAATGTAAGTTCCCTTCGAGCAATAGACTTCCATCTCAAAGAAGGGCAGCTGTGAGTACAAAGAAGAGCAGACACAGCACACAGGTTGCGTGTCCTCATACAGCTCATTGTTGGTACAGGTTTCATTGCACAGGTGTCTCTCTGCCGTTCCCCCTAGCCTATACTGCACATAAGCTGCTTGCGTCGATAGTAGCGCGTGCGGCCCCTACTGCGACACCTATACGCCAGGAGGTAGCGGTACTAACAAAAGATTGCATAGAAAGTGCAATTTTTAACTCGCGCGCGAACGACTATCACATGTTCCGTAGAATTTACGAGTGGGTCTCTACGTCAGCTGGGATTGATCCATATTCTACCTCACACCATACCTGATGAAGGCTTTACATCTTCTGGCCGTTATCTACACGCTCTCAGCACGCTTCTGCGAGAAGTTGAGCACAACAGCGCGTGATAATGCCATACAAAGTGTTTGTGATGACAGTGGCATATGAAATACCTCGTAGTTACTGGCTTCCACCAATTTCGCATCGTAAATTTCCACTTCGCACGGTTGAGGGAGCTCCTTAAGCAGAAGGCATTTGCCATGCCTTGTAGCATCCTGGAGGCAAAACTGGGTGTCACGCGGTGGCCGTCTGGTTGAGTTGTGGTCACCACATTCTGTCACGGTTGTCGCAATTGAGCGTTGGAGGCGAATAGTTGGCTCCTCGGTCGTCACTGCCCGTGGGGCCAGTGTCACTAGAGAAGACGGAGCACTGTTTCTGGCTGTCACCTCAGAACTCAAAGCTGGTTCGCTTTGCTGGTCAAGCAATGGTACTGCGCGCGCGTCAGGAGGTCGCTGCAGCTGGCGCAGACCGTGCGCAATGTGATACATTCGCACTCCACGGACGCGTTTGGCTACGAAAAAAGAAGAAACAAGAGTCTCGTTGGTGGGCCTTCATGAGGTTCACTGCGGGAGTGATAATGCAAGATTGCCCATTCTGTGTAGACAACTGCAGCTGGCCTCCGTCAGCTAAGCCACGGTACTACACTTCTTGCAAAACTTCGTACAAAGGGCAAACACACCTGAGTAGAGGGGCGGCTGCTGAAGTTGCTTTCCAATAAACGATTTTATCGTGCGTCGAAGGAGACTTTTAGAAACATGAGACCAGTCGCACGTGTCTGTCGTCACACCCTGTCAAATGGTGGAGGCACTCACAGACGGCCACCAACTGGGTGGAATAGCAGACGGAAACACAACGTACCCCGCAGTCGGAATCTCACCTAAGCATTCGTTGCGAAAATAGTTCAGCAGCACTTTGTCAGAAAAAGTCCATTCCGAGATACGCACCGCACGTCGGTTTACCACCCAGGGCGCAGATATCGACGCACTGTGCAACTTCGCGTCCGGCGCGTCTTGTGTTTTACCAAGAAATTGTCGGAGCACTTACAGATGCATCTAGAGTATCAGTTGAAATGCCGAGTTTGACGACGGCCCTGTATCCTTTGGATCCTACAGGTAGAGCGGAAGTGCCAGCACCACAGCATGACACTCGAGAGGCCTCGCGTACCAGACTGTGGCAGACTGTGGGTGTCAAACTACTCAAAAGCAAAAGTGAGGACGCTTTGTTGATAAAATAGGCACCCAACACGGGGAGGCTAAGCAAAGGCAGCGACGTCGCCAGTACTTGGGCGGCGAAAAATAGTACTGACAACTAAGTGAGCCTTCGGAGTTGTAGGCAAAGACGGCTATGCACGGAGTGTTGTGGACTGTATCGGAGCTCTTTACAGAAAGTCTTACCTGTCAGAAACCTGTGCAACAGCTTGGTTCCTTTGCCTATCGCTAAAACCAAAACTCCTGGGAACAGCAACGCCGAGACAAAGCACGTTTGTTTCTAAAGTGAAGATTGTTTGGGACACACAGAAGGAGGCTCACCAGTGAAACAGCAGCGAGACACAACAGCCGTTGTAGGTTGTCCTCTCTGAAGACGTGCCCTTCGAAATGTCGAGTTTACTTGCTAAAGTTTCACCTTCGCTAATACGCGCAATCAAAGTATATTCACGGTGACGCGTACTCTCGCACATACCGCTCACCCGAGGCAGCAGGATCGAGGGTGCCTCCGTGACCAACGCCCCTTCTTTTCTTGGAAGCTATACCGTACGCTTTGTCAGGCTTCCCGTCTGTGCCTTCCACGACGCAATCCGTTTGCATTCCACTCACCTTCACCTGCCGTGAACTCTTCTGCAGAACCTGCTCCCAGTGCTGTTGCCTCAATTTAGCGATCTGAAGGCAGACGTCGCCAGAGGTGGGACCTTCCGGCTTGATAACTGGTATGATCCCGTCCAACGGGTATATCTCATCGTACGCAGTGGTGCTGCTCCTCAGGGAGGTTCCACTCAACGGTCGGCCGCTTTGAGCTCCCTGGGCACGTGGTCGACAGGAGGACAACGTACACTTTGCTGCTGCAGGCAGTTTGGGTTGTTTTGGTCCTGCTCCTCTCCTTGATGAAGTGGGTTGACTATACGTCGATCCATCATTGAAGGTCCTCAATGGATTCTTCTGTATCCAGCATCTGCTATTATAGCAACACATTTTCGCCAACCCTGTACAGACTGCGCAACAAGGCCGCAAAAACGGTCTGAACAGAAGTTCGTGCCCTCGGTGCGCAGAAGTCAATCTTGTTTCTTGTTCAGAGCAGCCCGACAGACTTGATACATTGCGATACCGAAGCTGGAGTCCTCCGGGAGACGCCTGCAGGCAAACAATACCATTGCTCGCTCTGCCTGTAAAGTGCCCTCTAAGTTGACAGTGTTGCTGAAATGCTCGCTGCCCGCACACCAGCGTGCGGGCTGCTGCGAAAGTTGCAGCAAAGCCTCGCCATTATACGGGATGATCTGCACTGTGACACACAGTCCGATATGAAGAGACGTGTGTAGACGAAATCGGTCGTGCTCTCCGTATCGCTCTGAACATTCGAGGTATGACGTACCGCTTCAAGGAGTGACTGGCACGGACGGAGCCCCACTGTTCGGTCGTCCAACTGTCTCGCTCCACAGAAGAGAGCCCATAATTGGTGCCGAAGGACACAAACAAGGAGCAGGGCAATACTGCCCGAACGCATGATCTACAGCCAGAACCGCGGTTCTCGAATGATGACGAGCTGACAGATCAACACGTTATGCAGCCCTACCGGGCCGCTGCATCAAGGTGCCGAGCAACGCCCGCCTTCTACATCCCTCCTCTGCTGCAGAATGGCCCCCCACCAACAGATTTCACTTCGTCAACGATGACGTCCTGGCGCGAAGCCAGCCGTTAGTGTATAGAGCGGGAACCATGTGACCTAGTCAGGACCGAATGTGATCACCTGTGTGAAGGGAGTTCAGGTGAAACCATTGGTCAGTTACCCAAGAAAATCTCATGAAGCAGCGGCTAGTAACACTAACAGGACGATTCTTTTTCTGTTTTCTGCAAGGGCAGCTGTGCTAAGCAATGTCTCCCTCCGATTTTTAATCCACCCACCAGTGAATGAGGGGCAGCGGAGTCCTCGTGCATGCCACTGACACAGACGTTTCTGCGCTAGCCGATCCGTAGTGCACGACGGCGCAGCAACAACGTTCTCTTGAGCAACATAACTTGCGTTCTTACTTTTCTGAATAAATCACGAGACTGTGTAACACAGTTTGTATACGTCCTGTGGTGCAGTTGGCCGTATGGGCATGTTAGTGGGTTTAGACGCGCAGATGTGGAGACTCAGACAGCGCAGTCGTGACACTGCACCCGCCCGAGAAAGGGCCTCTCAAGACACTCCACAGTCGTCTCCAAGCAGAGGATTGCACCTGCATTGTCTTCTGTGTTGCCAGAGCGGAGCCGAGAAAAAAAGGCGCATGCGAGAATCTACATGCTATGCAGGCAGCATACGACGGGCGCGGCAATCGATGCATTGCGTTGGGCCGCTGCGCTCTCGCTAGTGGCCGGCATCGACAATGAACGCGATAGGGTCGTTTTAAATGGCTCACGCCTTCTGCTACCTGAGGCCCCCCCAAACATCGCGGCCGCGCAGCTGCGTTGCCTAAAGTAGGTACACTCGCGTGACCACGCAAGAGACCGTCAACACATGTCATGGACCGACATAGCGTGGGATTGAGCGGCCGCACTTGCAGTGGATTCCAGAGTCGGCCGATCCGTACAAGATGTGAAGCAGCTATCGCATACGGTACGACTGCAAAAGCAGCGAACTGCATTCTGTAGTGAAAGTGTATGCACTTTCACTCCATGGTATGCAGCCTCGACTGGTGCACCATGCGGGACAAATACTGTTGTTTGTGTACCTTTGGTGTAGCCTGAGCTCCTACTGTCTGACCAACGTAGAGTGCCGTAGTCTTCCTTCTTCTGCTAACCCCACCAATCGCGTAGCTCACAGATACCTACGGGCGGTCACGTTTCGATGAGGCAGCCGGACGTCATAAGGAAAAGATAGGATCGGGCACACAACACAGAACTTAACGAACTACTTTAAACATCCCACCGTTGTGCATCTGCCGGATGGACATGAAAACACCGGGACCGAGCAGAATTGGCAGGTGAACACTGTACCGCCGTAGCCTGTACTGACTTCCAAACAGGCCACAGTTGGAGACGCCACAGTGGCGAAGTTGTGCGCTACTCATATGCAAATGGTACTGTTTTATCCCTCGTCCAAATCCAACAGGATACCACAATGATACAAGTAGGCGCTCAGCCGACGTGTACCTTTGAGGGAATAATTCTTTCGTTTGAAGCCAGAAGCAAATATGAATACTGCATGCCTTGTGTCTTGTTCACAGCCCTCGCGCCCGAGCGTGAGAAGTGGGTCTGCTGTCTTGCTTCTAAGCACTTCACGTAGCCTTCTTCCGTGTCGCAACAGAGGGAGACGGCTCCTGATCGACGGGAGCTATGTCGGTGGCTTCACACGTGCGCCTGCTCTGCAACTTCACAATATGGACTCTACTTTTCTACTCAGAATCCATTACTTCGTGGTCTTGTTGCTGGAGGAGGTGTCAGGCTACTCCACGGATGCAAACTAAGAGGTGGTTGGCCCAGGGTCTGTGGATCTCTGGGGAAGTTCCACCTACACCACCAGGAATCTGTCCCGGTGAGGGGTGAGATACGGGTGTGCATGACTAGAAAGTCATTTTTTACTTTGCAGCTTGCGGCTTGTGACTGATCAAGGCCCTCGCGCCGTTGTACACACAGAACAGTTTAGAAATGCCGTTGTGTGCGACGGAGAGTGGAAACCTCCACGTGTTGTCTTCCCGTTGTCGTCTAATTCCGACGTCTGCTGGTCAGACGCTGACTTGTACGATTTGCACCTGGATGCGAAGATTCGTGCACTTCAGTCCTGGAGCTGGCATATGTCGACATTTTGTAATTGGCACTAGGTGAGAGTCCCAGCGGTTCGCTAGACCCTTATTCCATTTTTGATAGGATACAGTGACTGCGGCAGTGGCGCCTTCCAATGCGACGCCGGCGCTGTTGTAGACGCGGGACTAGTTTGCGGGTACGAACTTTGTTATGCCGGTCACCCTGCCCACCACCATGCTCTGCGACGCCTGTGCTCTCAGCGAGCTCTGATGTGAAGGGGAGCGGGTGGGGCCTCTTACAATCGTGCCGTCATCATGAAGCTGGAGCCCTACGACTGCGCTTTTTACTCACTTGAGTACAGACGGAGTACTGTTTCTGCTTATCAGTTACGTCGACGCGTGTATTTTCATCGAGGAGGTGGTTAGACATGTCTGGGTCGACGATGCGTCTTTGGATCACATGCGGTTTGTCGCTTTGTCCAGGGGGTCACAGCGTTAGCGAACTGCGCGAACTGGCAGGTAAACTAAATCTGAAAAACTGCAGAACACGCTGTCAGCGATTTGATGGTCGTCTGCTTCGCACGCATGACACATGACGTTAGTGAGTGGGTGCGGTACATTTACGACTGTTTGAAACACATTGTTTTGCAGTGTCACTCACTTGCTGGCTTCGTAAAACATGCACGCCTGCTGCAGTGTCTCCGCGCTATTTCATGTCCAGCAGACCCACACTTACACTGTTTTTGAATGGGAATGTCCTGGACGTGATTCTGCGTTTCCATCCTAAGCGTGCTGGCCGGCCTTCTCACAATCTGTGTTGACTTAGTAATGGTACGAAAACATGAGAACGTCATCAGAGGGCGAATCTGGCCACGTGGACGCTGAGGACGAATGTGACTCGTGTACCCGGGAACCAGTCAGTGTTGCGAATATCAGCAGAAGTGTCAATGGTGGCAATCATACGTCAGAGGAAATAGGCAGGGATTCCGGAAATGCATCTTCAAAGTTTCAAAACATGGTGTACGTAGTGCCAGATGAAACTTTGGAGTATCACGTAACGAAGAAGCAGTCGACTGCTGCCACAGCTAAGGAGGCTGAAGGACAAGAAGAAGCAGAAATGGCCACGGTAGGCTCAGCCGCCCTCGCTTCCTCGCAGTTGCATGCACATACACGAATACGGATGTCTACGCAGCCTAGATGTTTCGGTCATTCTGACGATCAGACGAACATCCCGCAGAGGATTACTGCCGTTAGTATGCCGGAATACTACGTCATGTCTTCAGACGACCTAAGGTCAAATGAAAACGGAAGAGTGGAGTCCGACAACTCCGAAGTATCCGCAGGAGAGAAGCGACAGTCGCAGGTAGAGTTTTTTGATCAACGAAAAAAAGGGCAAGTTCCCTCCCTCGTATCCTTTTTTCGACTGTCGAGCGATAGTAGCTCTTCCGCTTCATCGCCTAAGGCTAGTTCCGATGACTGTTCTCCTCGTTCTATTGCTGACCCACACCAGGCGACTTCACTATTCTCTCGCACACAGAATGATCAGGTTGGCGGTAAATCAGTGGAAGGAACACGGTTTGCAAGTGCAGCACCTGCAGGCATGTCAGGGGGCACGCTTCCAGACGAGCAGATGACAAAAACTTCCGCTAACCGGGCCGGTCGAAGAGCTCCTCTGGCTCGTATGTTGAGAGCTTTTTCTCAGGCGTGCGCTGAAACATCATTACTGCTTCATGCGCTGGTGCACCGTGCCGCGCGACCTGAACTGGAGAACTCTACCAGACCTCAGCAAGAGCAAGCAGTCGGAAGAGATACGGAGACGGAGTGCACAGCCTTGCACCTTTGGCGTGTATTCTCGCGGCGTGAGACCGTATTACACGAAAGCGCCATCGTAGAAGGGATGCTTGTAAATCCAACACCTGCTGGTGAAAGTGAAGTCTTGGGAACATCCTTCTCCACATCATCACCTGCTGACTCCAGCGAACCGTTTTCCAGTTCTGTTCATGGAAGAAATAGTGCGGCAGAACCGGTGCTCGACTGCGTCTTTTTCGAAAGGAAACGTGTTGCCACTCCCTCTCAACGCACAGGTTCATCCACATCTCACGGCGTCCTCAAATCGGTAGCGAGAGCAGCCGGGCAAGTTCTTGCTTCAGCAAGTGCACTGCTTGCCCGAGCTGCAGCAGCAGCTGCTGCCGCCGTTGAGGACGACAGCGACAACGGAACCGATTACGACGCAGGGGATATCAGTGAATCTGACGAAGATACTGCTGAACTGGAAGAAAGATTTGTTTTCACTTCTAAGACGACGCCCTTTCAGTTCGTACTCTCGGCGTCAAAAGGCTCCCAGTTGTTGTTGAAGTCACCGTTACTCAGGTATCCGTACGTCAGATCCTCTGTTGCGCGCACGCTGGTAGCGGACGATGCCGACCACGATGAACTTTCACCTCGCAGTCAAACGCTTCGACAAAAGAAGACGCAGCTGTATTGCTTCTGAGCCGTAGCTTTGCGTCTGCTGCTCCTTATCTGCAAGGAAACTCCAGAATGGTACCCGGATCTGCCGAATGTTGATGATGATTCGATCGGACATACCACAGTCTCCACCGTGGCCCCAAGGTCACGAGGCAGTGAGGTGGACGTTAAGGGGAGAAGACGAAGGGATCTCTCAGACACCATTAGCCACTGCTCGGACGTGACTGCAGGTGAAGCAAAGTGCGCAGTGCCCGAAAAAGGGATCTTTGGATATCTGGTACAGAAGGAAGCTGATGTGCTGTGGCAGCACTGGAAGCGTGTCGCCAGAACTGAACGAGGTTCATTACAGGGCGAAGAGGCACTTTCCTGTCATGATTACGGAACCGCGCTGCAAGATATGCACAAGTGTCGACGCTCTGCGTGCGAGTGCGAAACAGGTACAGGCGAAGCCCAACGTCAGAGTGGCGACGCTTACATTTGGCACGCGGCACATCGCATGCTCAGAGTCGACAGCCAGCTTGCCCGGCTGTGGGCAGTCAAGGTTCCAAAAATCATAAGCGAGGAGGTAGGTGCACCAAATGGGTAGTACACGTTGCAATGTACCAGTCGCAGTAGTCTGGATGCTTGCCACTCCTGCCACTCATTCGATGCACTGCCACTGCACAGTCGCCATGATTCGTACACATGGTGACGGTCGTACATTGTGCGCTGTGCCGTGCTGTCAAGGACCACATAGCATAAGCGCTTCCGGGGCATTTCTACTTGTATCACCTGTACCCCGGTACAGGTGATTCTGAACAGGAAATGTGTAAGGTGGCAGTTTTTTCACTGGCTAGTCATTGCTTCAGGTACTTCACGTGGTGCGTCCCTCTACGGTGTGTGTGCAGGAATTTTGGAAACGATACTTCTACCACGTTTACCAGGTTATGAAGCGCTGCGAACGCCAAGCGAAAACCAAGTTGCTGTTCTCGTCTGGTGCCCATCAACACTCTAAGTCGCTGAAGTGGCGCACGGCAGCAAAACTATCAAAGAGGCGCCGAAGCTGGAGGAGAACACCTCGCTGGCGACATTGTCAGCGCCCTGTTCCGGCTTCAGGGTGTGTACACTAGGTATCATTAGTTACATTGCAGCCTCCTGCTGAATACCTGCTACGGGGCGCAAGTGACCTGCTGCGTGTGTTGCATTCTCACTGAATGCATACACGTTGTACAAAGCGCTTTGGGAGGAAGTTGATATGCTGTTACAGTTAACAAGATGACTTTCTCCTCGGGCAAATCTTTGTCACAGAGTTTCACCCTCTACCGCTGCACCATCACATGCTAATTTTGTCAGGACACCGAAATCCGACTTTTCAAACGCTAGTGGGAATCGCTCGTTTCGACCCATCGAGTTGTTGATGGAAGACGCGAAGAAAATATTGTGCCCCCGACACACCTTACAACCTCATCAATCCTCTCCAGCCGCCAGGCATGTTAAAACACCCATCAACTATATCCAGGGGAGAGCGGGAGTAGATTGCTGCTATTCAATTTGATTTACTGCTCTGGGTTTTCTCTAGTGAGTTTGAACGCGAGTCGACTTGCGTGAAATCTACACACGTCTAACTTCGGCACTGTGAAAATTTCTTGTAAGCCGTTTTTTTTAAGTTTTCCTGCATTTCTTTTGGCATTCTGGATTACAAAACGCACAGCACATACCCAGTCACCTCCATTCCCTTTCACCAGCTGTGCGGACGATGCGGAGAAGCACTTGAATGGCATACTCAGCGACACGCTGCACACGGTGTTGAGGAGCAGTACGTAGTGGTCAAAGCTGCTTTTCCACTTTGCACACTGGATTCAAGAGCTTTCTGAAAACAACGACCGCTTCTCCAAACACGATGCGGGGCACACTGACATGACGGCAGTGATCAGAATCGAGTGCCAGTCACACTGGGTGTACACAGCACGCGTAAATACAATGACTTGTCCGTTGGGCAAGAAGAGAGCAGTATGCAGCAGATGAGAGAAGTGTGTGTTACTTCTGCATGTCAGTGTGGTCACGGAGAGGCCACGGTCCGCGCCAGAGACTGGTACAGGTCAGTATAGTAGTCGGGGCCACGCAGCATAGTGTACTCGGCTGCGAAAAATGCATGTCAGGAAAGCACTTCGAAAGCCATCGTGCTGAATCAGTCATTTGAGGGAATGAACTTCTGTTCAAGCGGAATAAAGCCAAGTCTGGGTTTCCTTGCAAAGGTCCCAACTCAAAGGCCTGTAGTGCAATCCCATTAGTACGCAATATTCACGAGCACGTAAACAGTCTGGGAGCCTTCTTACCTAGCCGCGTGCAACAACCATAAGATGTACCTTACTTGCCTTGGCGCGCAGTACCTGCGGTCAAACTGCAGAACGAGCTGAACAATCACAGGAAGCCCACCACGTAGCTGTGACTTCATACAATTCGCTCTCCTGTGTCGAACGCAGTGGCTGCTGGCATAGTAACATGGCTCGCCTGTGCGTGTGAACAAGGTGGAGCTGAGTTATGGAAGACTTTGTATCTCGCGCCAGACCCGCTCACATTTAGCCACTGCTGCCGCATCCGTCCCGTCTCACATATGATTGTATAGTGCTGTCACGTTGCACTGTAGCCAACTAGATTATAAAAACGGACGGAGAAGCCTCTTTTTAAAAAAGAATTCTGGTACCCGCCCTGAAATCGGGCCAAAAGACTCTTTCATCGTCTTGTTTGCATGTTCGAACAACTTGGAAGCTTTGCTGGAACAAGTGAGAGGTCCTTCGTGGGCTGACTGTCGCAGCCTGTGCACAAGGCGTTATTTTGAGTAAAGATAGTATCACGCATGTCTGGAACTATAAAACAGCTACGAGATGACCACAGCTTTCACTCAACTGAAAATCTACCTTGATCTTTGCCGCCACACTTCGGGAAGGATCAATGGCACGCAGAAGCGTGAATGTGAACTAGTGAAAAAAGCAGTCGCACGCTTGCAACACTGTGTTTTCGGACCTCCACACAGATACATACGGTTCGACAACTGTGCAGGACGTTTTCCAAGCTGCAATTCAAGAAGGTTCTAAAGCTCGTGAAAGCGACTGTCTGAGGTGCACACCTTTTGAGCGCTCCCTTGCCAAGGGACACAGCGGAGCTCGCGGCGTCTTCGATAGCGCAGCAGTTGTCACAAGGAAAGCACTGCAACACCTCAAGCACACTTGAAGCACATTGCCTCTCGAGCCGCTAACCCGTCAAAAGTGTGAAGATGCTGCAAGCAAGCGACTGCTCACAGAAAAAGCCGGAGCGCTCCTTCCACGAGCCCGCGCAATCGTGTGGTCGCCTGTCGAATAGTAGCCCTTCCCGACCATTTTTTTCCGAGTGCTGCGTGTACGCTTACACTTTCGAGGGTAGCAGAGTCTACATGTCGACACGAGATCTGTATGCAGATTCTAATTGCGCGAGATCTGTGTGCCTGTCCTACTCGCGCGGAGGGGTGTGAAGGTACACCATACAAATCGATGACAACTGGAGCCGCCATTGGCGGCTTTAGCCGTGCACGTGACCGCTCTCTGCATTCGCGCCCTCTTGACTTCGGACGGTTGCCTCCAGCAGCACAATGCAGTGTGACCTCACGCGGCAGGAGGATCTCTTCCTGTGCTCCTTAAAAGACAAGGTACACGAGCACTTGAGTGTGAAGTAGCTGACAGCTTCCGCGCAGTCAGCCAGCTCAACGTCACGGTGACACATTCACCTCTTGAAGAAAAAACTTTAGGGTCGCAATATAACTCACTTGTGAACGTGAAATTCCCCAGCTGCCATAACAGCCGCCGCCGTCACTACTTCAGAAATTAACGCCACCCCAGTAATACCGTCCCTACACGCCCCCTTCGTAGGCGTGCTACGGAGCGACAAAGAATTTCACCGTAGCACTGGTTCGCGGACTCACTAGTCACATCGTTTCGCGGGAGTCAAAAAAACGTCTCCGTTCGCTAACGTGCGGAAAAGTTAGTCGAAAACAAGGAGCTCAGAACAGAGTAGCTCCTGTGGAAGGGGGACGGCAGCGCAGTGTTACCACACGAGTCCTCGGCCACGATATTCCGGGATATAACCACATGTGGCTGCTTGGATTTAAGCGAAAGCGCGCTGCGCATGTTGAGGCTAACGCAGCGACTGTCGTAGATATCACTTCGCAGTATCCCGTGACTCACGCGCTCAAGAAACCCTTTCCAGTATGACCCTTGGAATGATAACGTGAACTGCTTTTCACGCCACTAAAGGGTCGTCTTCTTCAAACAATGACAAGCAGCACCCGTCGTCAGGCTGTGTTGCTTCACCCGCAGCTGCTGCAAGTGAAGAGAGGCAGTGGGCGTTCTCAAAAAACAGGGACGGAAGTCCGGACGGCAACGCCCGCACCACCCAGGGGTGGCGCGCAGCTTCGTTTACCGTAATTCTGCCATGCGCATCCAGTCACAGCCAACCACAACAACAGAGCACAACTTTATTCCTTGATCATACGCTGATGAAAACATGCAGACATGTATATACAGCTGTACACATACAACGTTCCTGTACGTGTGCGTGAGCGAAAAAAGCTGTCAAGCTGCCTACCTATCTTGTTCATTGTCTTTATATATTTACATACGTATGTACTGTACATATACACGGGTACAGTAAGCGTACAATTGTACATATGGCACACTGTTAAGAATCTAGATGTACTAACACGGGTATGTCAGATCATGCGGATACTGTGTGTGAATCATACAACACTATGCCAGCAAAACCACAAACGTGCCACAGGACGGCAGCTTCTCACTCGCGGTTGATACGCATTGAGTGACACGCACTCGACGGCGCCGTAGCGGCGCACCGGAACTGAACGTGTAGGCCACGGCTGTATACGACAACCTCGCATGTACAGGTGGACGCAGGTACACACAGCTATGGCATACAATGTTTGTTCGCGTGTCGTTTTTACAGATGCGGCGCACCAACTGACTAATTTTTGCTTGACAGGGAGCCTGAGAGGAGCGCTGCAGTGAGTTGTATCATTACCTTGTCTGAGGATTCACATCCAGTAAACGCAGGATCAGATTTTTTGCGTCCTCCGACACTTTCCACCAGACTAGACCATCCATGCGGTACTCTCCTAAGACACGTTCAGACGAGGGGACGAGGAGGACACACACGGACACATATACATACATATATACACACATTAGTCTTCTGCTTTAGGATAGCATCTTGGAAAGGGAGTTCCTGTACTAGGTGTAAGTGGCTAGGCTGCATTCGGCGCCGGGGTGAAGGCTGCGGCGCTCAAATAATCTGTAAGCAACACGCTCTTTAGCAAGTACGCCTCCAGCACTGTAGCTTTCAGCAAACGCGTCACTTACCCCGAACAATTTGCCGGGTAAGACGTGAATGTGTTAGTCCGTCGAAGGGAGGGGCAGCGGCCAGCATTGTAAAAAGGATCACTCCTAAACTCCACGCGTCGCTGGCAAAACCGTCGTAGTAGTTGCCGGTTAACACCTCGGGCGCAAGCTACGAAGGCCAGTCACACACACTCCCAGCCGTGGCGACAACTTTCCTCGTCGTAGGGGTTATCATCCCACTGCCACGGGGACCACTGATCTAGCCTTCGCCATCCCACACAACTGAGCTGAGACTCACTCCGTAGGCTCTTCAAATACGCAAGTGTTTTTCATGTGCAGAAGCTTAGGTAAAGGAAATCGGAAACTCACCGTTGTATCACACTTTTGACACACCATACGTAGCAATGGCTTTTCTTTTCACTTTCGATTCCGACAGGCGCTTAGGTACGGCCTGCTTTGCTGCCAGTCAGCTGACTGTGGGAAGAACTGCTGCAGAACAAAAAGCGTGCTACATTCAGCGCGTTGCGAGCTTGCAAGGGAGAGTTACGTTGAAGCCGCCGGTAGCGACAGGCAGACCCGTCACTTTTTCAATTTTACCGGAACTGCGGAAAAAATGATTGCCTCTTAATCCTAGCGCTGATCCTGAATGTTCACTGAGCTCTCAGCTCTTTTGTGTGTGCAGACAGCACGTGTTTCCAGCTGCTGACGTAATCTGGTGTTGTATCTTCTGCTGTCTACTGCACGCGTTTGTATCAACTTGTCGGATACCGGCGCCGTTTGGTAACACCTGCTTCACCTTCTGAATAGCTAGCCGCACCTGCACGCGCGCTCTAATCACAGATTCTTTGAGAAGCCCATTTTGTTAGAAAAATGCTTATCGTCCACTTCATGCGCGGCCTTTGAGATAGTCTACTTGACGGTTCACGGGGCAATCCCACTTCCTTAAAGTGATACAGCTGCTATCGAATAACTCTGAGAGTTTCTTTGTGAGCAAATACTGCACCTCTGTGGTTACGCGTATACATACACAGAAGCGGCCACACACAACATGGCACCGCGATGCAACTGTCTATGCACCGCATCCTGCATCCCGTGGCGGTGCGACGTACGTAGTGAGTTGTGCCGCAGGCAGTTCCTCGTAACTGCCCGCGAGCGGACGAGCAAGCGGCGCCAAAATCGATGAGTTTCACCGTCGGTGGCTCTTGCCGGTCTCGTCGCCGCCACATATGAAGAGACAACAGATGGCCGCTCCGCATCTCTCGCTCCGCATCTTCTTCCTGCCAACAACACCTCCGGCAGCAACAGCAGCCTGCCATTGCGAGGAGGTTTGTTGGTTTGTCTTCAGTAGAAGTGCGTTCTCGTAAAGATCCCGGGCTTCGCAGAGAGGCAGCATCAGTTTCTGTCGACCGCGCTTCCTCTACAACCTGAGAATCACACGGCGCAGCTTCCGGTGTCGAGCTGCCTCTTCGGGCCGCGGGACGTTGCTGCTTCAGAACGCTCTCCCTTCGTAGCTGAGAGTCCTGCGCGGGTTGGTTTAATCCGCGTGACTCGCTTTGCTGCGGTTGCGCCCCTTGTTGGACTGTGTTTGGCTGCTGGGATGTGCTGCTCCTGATTACACGTCTTTGCGGCTGGCTGAGATCAGACGCATCCGAAGCCGCTGCTCCTCTCTCTTCAGCCCCTTTCTGTTGGTTGCGTCGCACGTTCTGGGGATGGGCCTGGTCCACAAAGACGTAGCTGCTCACCTGTTCCGTAGCTCCTGTCACTCCCGTGCCTCCCCGTCCCGCAGCAGTGTCGCATCGCACGCCCACAGCTGCAGCGGACCAGGGCCAACAACTGGTCTGCTCGATCTCCCGTTTTGCACAGCAGCACTCGGAGATTTGCTGGCGTCCCGGATAGCCCGCGGAAGAGGATCTACAGTGAGTTGCGTATCCGAAACCCGGCTTTGCACCACTGCAGTCGCCGTGTGGCATCCAGCAGCAGCAGCAGCAATAGGACATACACGTGCACGTGGGTGAGACAGTCTTGTTTCCTACCGGGTGACACGTGCAGCACGAGTGGTAGAGTGCCGCAGGTCTGGGCGGCTTTCCATAGGGAAGTTGCCGCCCATCGTCGGCAGGCTGCTGCCGCCGCGCGAAAAGAACATTTTCCGGCTTAAGATCGCGGTGCACGACATGGTGGTCATGACAGTGCTTCACCGCAGCAAGGATTTGGAGGAAAATTTGTCTTGCCAAGTCCTCATGCAGTGGTCCTTCCTCCGCAAGCTTGTCCAACAGACTGACGCGGTCGCACAGTTCCATGACGAGATACATACTCTTGCGATCCTCGTACACGTCGTACACCGTGACGATGTTGCGGTGCGCAGGCAGGCGTCTATATTTCGCACGCAGCAGCAAACGGGGAACATAGACAGTTGTACAGGCTCCACAAGGGATAAAAGATAGGTCTGCGCAGCGCCCCGACAGGCAAAGAGCGCCGTAAGTGCAGGCGACTGCACTGGAGAAGAGACCAGCAGCTCGCAAACGCAGATAGATAGGCAAGACATCCGCTCATCGGTCTCGTGGGGTCAGCTACACACCGTGTGAAAAAGCAAACACGTAGCCCACAAAGAATGTCGCAAGAATGCCCGGCTCGCCGAAATAGTTTCATGAGTCAAAACATATTTACCCACAACGCATGTGCACTAGCGTCAGGCGAGTTATGTCGCTGTCCTTTTCAAGTCCCAGCGACGCTCTCTATCCAACAAGAAGCACAGAGGCGTAACGGTAGGATTGCAGTGGCTTTCCACTAGTGTGCTGACCTGTGCATTTCTATTTCCTGTCGAAAGTTGACCTCGTCTTTCTCGCTGCCCACTCCCCGCACTCGGCTTTTGTCGATGATTTTTACTGCTACAAGGAGGCCAGAATGGTTATGGTGCCCCAGCACCACCTTTCCGAACCGTCCTGCTCCGAGGACCACATGTCTACGGCTGTTGTCCGTTGTGACTACTCGGCGTTCTGCAGCAGCGGACGAAGCGTCCTCGGTAGCGCTGTTGCGCAGTGCAGGAACAGCTTGAAGAGAAGGATGCCCTGTTGACCCAATGGTTTTCAACGTTTCTTTGGTCACCCCCTCCGACGTGGCAAGGGCACTTTTAAGCAGTTCACCCGAGAAACCGACAGTCGAACATTCAACTCCCGAAAGCCAGCCACTGGAGCCGCCCTTGCTGCCGTCTCGTCTTAATATACCGCCATCCTCTGCTGAGTTTTCTTGGACCGATTTCGTTGATTCCTGACCTTCTGCTTGCACGTGTGTCTCGTCTGCGTCGGCTGCCCTCTGCCTTTCAAGTGACGCTGGCTGCTCTGCCAGGTTAGTGGACACATCACCTTCGCGTGAAGGAACTGAGGACAGAGGGTAGTCCTCCTGGGCTCCTGCTCCACTGGACAGCAGCGCAGCTTTATTGCTTCCTTCCACAGCATCGCAGCTCCACTGTGGCTTCTGCGGGTGTTCCTGACGCAGACGGGGGCTGCTCGCGAGGCTGCTGCATTTGGTGAAACTGCAGCTGCAGCAGCACCAACACCGCGTGCATCTGCTGCCCCTACGTTCCAAAGTGTACCTAGTAGCATCGGTTCCTATCGAGGACGACCGCGAAAAGCAGCACCTTGATGCTTTTAGTCCATCGTTTGCCCAGATTTGACAGCCTGTTTCGTCCACGCCTGCCCTCGGCGGCTCTACGTCTGAATCACCCCACTTTGAACACTTACAACTCTCGCCTTCTGCTGGTCGTCGCTGCGACTGACGGTCAGAATCAACGGACTCGTTGTTTTCCTCCGGCGTGCCATGGGAATCCTCGCACTGCTGCAAATCGCACTGCTTAAGCGGGTTGCCGCGTTTGTCACTCCAGCCCCTGCCTCGCGATTGAAACGCACCGGCATCGCCGCCGAGCGCAGTGACCTCGCTTCTGCTGCTCTGGCTCTCTGTGCATCTAGTGCTTGTCCTGCTATTGCTGCTACTGCGCGAATCACTCGTAGCGGTGCCACTACTAGACCGCCTCGCGCTGTTCCTGCTCATGTCAGACCAGTAAGCAGGACTACCGACAAGCCCCTCCGCACTGCCGTGGCATGCCTGTGGACGAAGATAATCCGTCTCTGTAGCACTGACCTGGCGCAACGGCTGCCAGAAGTGCTGGCTTGTGTTTACGCCACCTAGTTCGCGAGAAGTCGCGCTGCTACTGCTGCGGGCCGTGCTCTCGAGAAACGCTTCAGCTCCTGGCACCGTGCTGCAGAACAAGTCGTAGTCGTCGTGAATATTGCGCTGCAGGTCAGGATATTCGGTATACTCCCCAGGAGCGGTACCTGCGGAGCCCTGATTTGCAGCAGAGGCAGCTGCGGCGTTGCGGGCAGCGGCTGCAGCAGCGTCTATTACTGCCGCGCATGCAGCGGCTGCTCGAGCTGCCAGCTTCGCTCGCGCAGCCGCTCTTTCCATGGCACTCAGAGCCGCAGCTTGCTGCTGCTGCGTCTCGCCGTGATTACCGAAGGAACTCCTGTCAGCGGGAAGCTGGAGTCTGCACCTCGACGTTCCTTCCTGCTTTTTCCCTCCTAATACTCTCATTGACTTGATGCTGCCTGCAGCACGTCCGAGCAACGCGGGTAGCAGAGGACTCTTGGTCTCCTTTCCCCCCTCTCCTGTCCACGTGTGTACCTCTGCGGTTTTCTCTGTGGTTTCCGCGATGTCTCGCGCTACCTCCTCTGCTGTCACTGTGACAGTCCCCTGTTCTAATGCGCTATCCTCTGCTGAACCTGCAGTGAAGCTGTCCTCTGCAACTGCTCCTGCCGCTGGGGCGGCCTGTCGAGGGAGCAGGCCCGCCCGCTGCTGGTAGCGGTTGACCTGCCCGCTGTGCGCTTTGCCGCGTGGTGCACGAGCTGGAATCGGCAGCTGCAGCGGCAGCGACACAGCAGCTGTCGCTACACCCTCAAGAGTGCGATCTGCGGTAGAAGTGATGGGAGACGACTCCCGGCATCTATTGCGTACCAGCGTACTGCATGCTGCGTGGCACTCCTCTGCCGCTTGATGTCCTTCCCCGTCTTGGCAGGTGGTGACGCGCTCGACGGTGTTACTGTTGTTCTGCGCACCCTCAGCTGCACCAGCTGGTGCTGTCTCGCACTGGTCAGGTCTTCCAAAAGCGGCTCTTCGCCTCTCGGATCTCCCCTCCCGCAGGAAAAATAGCCTGTCACTGCTACTTTTGAGTACTAGCGTAGAGCTTTCCTGCTGTTTCTGTTCCTGCGTCACGATCTGTTCACTTCTTTGCACTAACGGACCGTCCGGCTGTTGCTCTCTTCGGCTCCAGACGCTGTCTACGTATTCGCTTGTGACCGCAGCGACTGCAAGCCTCCCAGCCTTCGCAGAACCGGCGGGAAATGGAAACACTGGTGGGGCAGTAGTCTCTGTCGCTTGCTCAGCGGCAGCTGGTTCGAACAGTGGATCGGTCCCCCCTGCAACCGACTTGCCGCTGTTGCGGGCAGCAATGGGGTTTCGGTAGCTAGGAAGGTTTAGGTCGCCGCAGCTGTACGGCCTTGACGATGACCCAAACGATAACGAGAGCAAGCTAGCGCACTCCTCTAACTCTTCGTTATCGGCGGGGGAACGCTCTGCTGGAACGGCGCTAGACGGTGCAGCTGCCCTAGTTCTCATTGGCGTAGACGACGAAACAACTTCCCACAAGAAAACCGAGCCATCCTGCTGCTGCTCCTGCTGCGCTACTGCTCCTGCTGGACTCGCGGCGTCGTTGGTGTGCTTCTGCGTCTGATGTGGAGAATGTTCGTCACTCAGCCAGCACGAAGGCGTTGCCGGCAAGGAGCTGGGGCCGAAGCTGCTGCAGCTCGTTAACGGGGACGCAGAAAACGCACTATTTGTCGAGGCTTGTGAAGACATCGAGAGAGGAGAGCCCGCGGGGGGGGTGCGCACGCCAGTGGAACAGCAAGCGTTCAGCAGCAGTCTTGGGGTCGGTGTCGAGGGCGGCACGGGGTCCTGATGTGTTTGCAGAAGGCTTGACTGAGTAGAGCGCCCACTTAGCAGTAGCGCTTTGTTTTCAACAGCCTCATCGTTGACATCTGATTCACTGCCATCGTCTTGGTCTACAGGTAGCTGTTCCGCCCGCCGGAAATAAAATTTCGCTTTGCCTGACTCAGCAGGGACCAGCAGTTTCTTCGTCGGGGACAAAGCATCTGTCGCAGGCGCAAGCAAGTCATCTTGATGATTCAGCTGAGAGGGGTCGACAAGACAGACAGCAATACTGTTTGCAGCGTCTGCACCAACCCCGCTAGTAGCAGCAGACGCACCTGCCATAGCACAGCACGGCGGCTTATTTGGACGACAAGCAGGTAGGCCACATCGGACGACTGTGCTACCCGTCGCGGTGTTCAGCGATGCGCACTCGATCTCCGGGAGGCCAGAGATACACACCGCTTCTTCGCGCCGGGAGATCTTTTCACCGTTCACGGAGGCGGATGTCCTTCTACTGTTTCTTTCAAGGCATGTGTTTCTTCGGATCCTTGCTGCCGACTGCGTACTCCTAGGAGACGTGGGGTTGCCACCACGGAGACGCGCGGAGCACAAGGTCTTGTTGCAAGTCACGGTGGCTGTGCTGTCGGCTGGACAGCTCAATTCTTTCTCCATATCACTTCTCTCCTGTGCCTCCTTCTTCTCCTGCTGTTGGTCCTCCTGCTGCTTCCCTTGCTGGGGTTGCACATAATACCGCAATCGTTTCGTAGGGGGACAGTGTAGGAGCGCAGCCTCAGTCGGCAGCCGCACGGCTCTAGCGAGGTCCCGCGAAGACGGAAGAAGCAGCGATTCGCCCCGTGCATGGGAACGACCAGGGACCCGTGCTTCTTTCTTTGCAGCATTGCTCTGCGCCGTCACTGTTCTATGTGCTATCGGTTTGAGTCCACCCTTTTCCTTTCTCTTCCGCCGGGGGCTCATTCTGCTCCGCCGACAGGACTGCTGTCCTTTGTCTAGACGAACCTGAAGAATGCGGTGCCGGCTGCTAAACGGCCTCACGTCCGCCAGCACTAACACGTACCAGCAGCGGTTCAAAATTGGCGGTGCTCCCCCACCGTCTCCTACGTGGTGTGCAAAGGGCAACTGAAGCGCCGCGCCGTGACGCTGCTGGTTCTTCTTCAGCAGCACCCGACGTCTGCTGTGAGACGCCAGGTCCGACACCTTGCGCAGAACGAATCTGAAGAGGATAAATGGAAAGCGCAGTCAGTCGCAGGTGCTGCTGCTCTAGCGGCAGCAGCACCGACCTCTGCGCCGTCCACGTATTTCGTTGTCACGCAAGCATCACGGAAATTAGTGTCACGACGGCGGAGAGTGTCCGCCTGAAGAGCCACGCGCCAGAGTTTACGGCCGACCGCGTAACGTTTTTACAGGGAGAATGGAAGAGGACCTCCTCCTGCAGCTTGCTTCACACCTACACACCTTAGGGATAAACGGATTGCAGCAGTGCGAGACAAAACAGCCGCCTACTTGCGTAGTCGACTAATGACCCAGTTGTCATCACGCTGCACGACTCAACACAGGACGGAGGGTGTTTCCACGAAAAAACCAGTCAACTGGCGAAACGAACAGGTCCACGGGGGACGGGTAGACGTGTGGTGGCCGTTCATTTAACTGAGAGCCTCTGTGCGAGAGGACGTAGCAGACGAGGGCTGTGTGCTCACGGAAGCCACACACAACGGGTCCCACTTGACACGACGAACGGCCGCAGATCGTGCTGCACACAAAACGATCAAATCGATGCCGTCGAGGTGTACCTACGACCTACATGTTTTTTCGCTGCGTCCCATCGATGCCAACTGCTATGCGCTTGTGATTAAAACCTTTTCCACGAATGCGGTATATGATTGAAGACGACGGTTGAAGAGTTTGGTGTATCCCGATCAAAGAGAGGGTCTCATTCAAATTCTCAAAATCGGGTGTGCTTCGTCACTGACACCGTTTGTTCTTTGGTTCATGCAAACGAGTGCGGGCACGACTGGCAGGCACGATGCCAAACGATATACAACGGCTATTCCTTTAAGTTGTCCCGTCCGCAAGCTTCTCCAGATGTTCGCAGATTGTAAATTCTTACGCAACTGTAAATGTTTTACGTAGAGGTGACGTAGAGGCGTTAGCTACCGCACATCCACACTGATTGCCTTTTCCCTAACCATATCTGCTGCGGACGGTCGACAGCTTCAAGTAAAGCGCTCGTATGCGCAAAGGCGTTGCACACTCATCCAGCCCTGCGGTGTCACCCCAGGCATCAAAGACGCATCTTCTTGGCAACGTCGAATCCGGCTTTTGAAAGCTCGGCACAGAGGATCACCGTTCTGAGAACACAGTTCCTTGACATGCAGTCAGGAAGACAAGAAATCGACCCTCAGTTTGCCCGAATCCTCTCCAGAGTACCTTTTCGCGACTCAAATTCTCAAGGCAGAAGGAGAGTCTTCAGAAGGCAGGCGCCCCACTTCCCGGATCGTGTCACACATCTTAGGTGAAAAGAGGTAAACGCGCGCTGACCAATGTTCACTTGCAGAATTCGACCGCCTGCTGAGCGCACGATCACACAACTGCAGAGGGTCGGACATACCGCTGCCTCAGCAGGGAAGTTAAGATGAAGAGGGACGCCGCTG
Source organism: Sarcocystis neurona (assembly GCA_000727475.1). NCBI lineage: Eukaryota > Apicomplexa > Conoidasida > Eucoccidiorida > Sarcocystidae > Sarcocystis > Sarcocystis neurona. Next base: position 600,838 of record KL647301.1, on the reverse strand, counting down.
CGTCGCACGCAATGGCGCAGAATTAACGTGCAGCGGAAAAGAATGGTGGGAGTTGCTCCACGTGTATACGACCTTGACGGTCAACTTGTGCTACCGTACAGCAACTCCGTGCTGCCGACAGAGCTCTGCGACGCAAGGCCGCTGCTCCATACGACACACGTGGTTTACAGTCGTTGCGTCGAAATGTGGCACTCAAGGGAGCGACAACAGAACCACGTAGTCCACCTGGCCACGTCCTCAACAAAGGGCCATGCGCACGTTTCGCAGACGGTGGTCTCGACGGGTAGAATGCAGTCAGTCAGTTTGGACCGTTGGGCATGACGTTGTCAGACGAATTACTTCTACGCCTGTAGCAGGAGACTAGTGCGGGAAGTCGGAGGGACAACTCCAGCAAACTGTTCCAGTAACGCTTTAATGGGGTTCCGAGGTTGCCAGCGACAGGCGGGCTGGCGCAGACGAGAGTAAGTTTAGTGTAGGTGTAAAAGAAAACACGGCCACACACACTGAACGACATTGGAACGAAGCGAAGGCGAAGCTGCAATTATACAAGAATCTCCCAGTTACAATTAAGGGGAAGCACAGACGACAGTAAGCTTAGTGTAGAATGTGCAAAAGAAAACATGGCGACACACACTCAATGACGTCGAAACAGAGCGAAGGCGACGCTATACTTGGACAACAGTTCCCCATTTACAACTACGAAAGGTTGAAATGCACATGGTTGCGACCGTCGTAGAGGTTGTTGGGAGTACGTAGTAATGGCACTACGTTATACGTGTCTTCCTGTGTGCAGGAGCGGCAGGAATGAAGTGACTGGGCGCGCCTCTGTCTTAGCGACAACCTACACGTATTAGAGTGGCGAAAATGCAGAGACGAAAATGTGCAGCACGGAACGTTTATCTTCTGGCAGAGGACACGGCGACGTGGGCGGACGTAAAGCTACAAGGGATTGGAGCGCCGTGATGTCACTATCCAATGGAGGGGCATACAAGGATGCGAAAGCAGTAGGGAATTGAGTGATATGCAAACAAGGGTATTCGTTCAAAGTAAACGGGCGCCCAAAGAATTAGCAGACTTCCAAAAAGTGGAAGATGGCGACACATCCACCTGAAATGCGGCAGTATTAACGCAAGCACCTAGTGCATCCATGATGGATACGCTCGATACGAGTACAGATAACATTGTTAGCTGCACACACTGTGGAGCCCCCCGTTAGATGGTGGCGAGGCCCGGCCTGAGCGTTCTTCCATGACTTTTGGTCTTTTTTCCGTCCTGGACCGCAACCATCTGGTTTTTCTTTGTCGAGGAACTTGGCTGTTTGCGGAAAAAAACGCAGTCAAGCGCAGCCGGTTGGTTCTAGTTGGCCGTCACCATCGAGGGTTGTCGAGGTAGGGCAAAGAAAAAAGCTTTGGAGTCATCTTAAATAGAGATGGGCCGAAGGTGTGGCACAGAAAAAACGTTCCGAAAGTGACGCGCAGCACTAGAGCCACGAGGTGCGGTAAAGCAAAGAACTTGCACATGGTTACGCTCCCGACAGGCGGCAGCTGCATCTAAAAGCGGGTCCATTTGTGGAGAGAGTCACGCTGAACCTTCTTGTTCGCAGCTGGCGAAAGTCGCTTTTCGGTCCCCGATGAAGCACGTGTCCACCAGCACAAAATTTCCGGGAGTTACCAGGCTACAAAAACATTCTTAGCCTGACGCCTATCCATGTATATCCATAGACAGTGAGTAAGAGATGATTTGGTGAAGTTCTCTATGGAGATCTGTCGGAGAATATACATTCATATACACCTGTATAGCCACAAACAACGTAGCAGTAAAGGCAGGCAGCGGGGTGCAGAACGCCTTCCCGGGCCCAGCCCCACAACGTGCCGATGCTGATGGACAAGACGTCCAGACTGCTTTTACTTGGGGCGTGGTATGCGTACGACTTGTACGAGCTGGGGATGCAGTGTGCAGAAACAGTCACCTGCGAGAACAGACGGCCGCCACGGAAAGGTACGGGCCGTCGTCGCTGCAGCTCTCTTTGTGCTTTTGCGTCTATGCACTCTGACCGCTCTACTGGAAGGGCGACGGGTTATTAGGCCCACAGCAAATGCAGGCGAAAGAGAGCTTCCAGGTATGTGTACAGGTCTGCGCTCCCTGAAATAATAGAAAAGAATCGCAGCAGCAGGGCCCAAGCAGCCGAGAAGCGGCTGCCGACTGCCAGTTGTACGGAGTTGAGGCAGATGCGAGAGCCCTCCAGTCTCCCGGTTTGCGCCGTTTGCTACACAGAGGGAGATGGCTGCCCAGAGGACGTGACGCAGAAGCGAGCACGTGATACAAAAACTGACGCAGAGAGGCAGCACTGGTAGTTACAGATCCACCTGGTGGGGATCACAGCTCAGGCAAAGCTGGACATAGTACCTACGGTGGTGTGAGGGGGGGTTACGAAGAGGGAAAGAGGAGGATTCATTTCACATCAACAACGAATACTCTTGCAGGTAAGTGGGCGGAAGGGGTAGAGCGCTCTCCTACAGCTGTGAGCGGCATTCCCTTTCAGTAGTTCGACCTTCGCACAAGCCGCACGCGGCATAGCGTCAGATGCAGCAGCAGTGGCAAGCCTACTGCAGCGCTGCTGGTCCACGCGATGATGAGCGTGACGAAGTGCGTGAGGGCTGCCAATGTGCTCTTCGTCCACAGAAGAGCTCTCTCTACATCCCCATACACATGTAGATAAAGCGTATATATCAGCGGGCAGTGCAACAGCCCATTCAGGCTCTACCCGCCTTTGATGCTGCTCAGCACAATACAGTGCTTCGAACGCAGGTACGAGGGTAACTGTAGCGTGGGAGTAGCGTTATACAGCTGCTGAATCCCTCGTTACGCCAGCGTCCAATTGCCCCCTGTGCCTACCGTTCTTCCGCTGCCTCTGCGGTCCTCAAATCTGTTGAAGAAGCAAACAGATGACCTGCGTAAAGGGATAAAATCAGCAGGATCGCACCCATACTCGTGCTACTGTCGCCGTAGCGGGCGCAACAGTTTACACGTGGCCGGGGCGCCGCTACGACTTCTCTGCAGCACTGCCGAGAGGTCGAGAAACCGTTGGCGCCTTGGCCTCTCTACAGGCTGGTCGGAGCCTTTTGCACGTGTGGTACCGTTCCGGGTACTTGAAAACTCGTGCCGACCATATTCATCTCATCGCTACGGCTCTCGGTGGTGGGGCTACGCCTCCCTGTGGTTCCCTTCTTACGGCTGCTGCTGCTCCTGCTGTTGCTGCTGCTGTTGGCCCCTCTGTTCATGACCGTGCCGCTTGTGCTGCTGTTGCACGACCTGCGTTCCTGACGCAGTGCCTCGTTACCGACTCCTGCTATGACGGTGACGCTCTTGCTCCTTTGCCGCGGTACACTCCTGCAGGTGGTGCTGCACCCGTTGCTTCTTTTCCTGCTCAGGCTTTGGTTCATGAAAAAAAGTCTGCACTGCCGTTCCTGGTGCTACTGTTGGGGCCTCTGCCGATGCACTGGTGTCGCAGCAGTGTCACACATCACCGGAGCCCACCACAAGGCTTTTGCGCCGCTGCTTATAGCGTGGCGTGGATATTAATGCACACTGAGAATCCCGAAATAGGTACGCGAGAGCTTCAAAATTATTCTTCCAGCACCGTCAGTGCCTTCCTTCGTAGAGGGCGCGACGGCACACACACTACGCGCAACAAATGGAAAATATAACTCTGAAGCGCATTGCTCGACGCCCGCGCAGTTTAGACCCCGCATCCGATCGTTCGCCGTCGTTCCCATTAGTGGCGGCCCTGTTGCGTGGTTGCAGGTACTGCTCCCACTGAGGATTCGCCCTCCTTGCAGCTGCTGCCGAAGCAGTGGCAGCTGCTACCGCGGCGCAGCAAGACAGGACACGCCGCACACACCGGATCTTGTCCTGCGGTAGTCGCCACAGTAAGGCTGGATTTTACGAAGCACGAACGGTTACATCCTACAATATACAGTCCTCCGCTGCTTCTAACTTCCCGCGCAGTGCCACTACGGATTTTGAGCCCCTCCAGAGAGCAGCGTTTTGGCGCTGTGGCGTAGACTTGCGTCGCAACTTCTTTTTCCGAAGTTGGGGATCCATGCAGAGAGGGGGAACTGTAGAGCACCCCAGTGTGTATTCGAGACGCGCACACGGCACAACAACACACGCACAGTGTTGTACTGCAACACATACGGGAACGCGTTGCGAGTATCCTCTGCTCCGTAGCATCTGCCGGCGACGGATGTGCGTTCGTGCTATCACCGTTTTCTCCTGGCCCCGCCAGTGTGTTCCTCTACTGGGCTCCGACCCAGCACCCCCACCTCCCACACCAGAGAATGGAGGTTTCCCAGCTCGGGAATTAGAGGCACTCCACAGTCCAGAGGGCAAAAAATGACTGTTCCGCTCCCCTACGAGGCTTTTGTTCCCACATTGCCTGCCTGCGTATAGTCGATCACTCGTGTTGGTTGAGTAACTGAGACCATCTGCGCTAAAAGACAGCCTCTACGCTTTTATAATGCGCCTGCGTTGTCGTGGCCAGCAGGCCACTGCTCAGAGAAGGGAGAAGATCGTACAGGTCACCCGGAGGTTTCAGCACGGGTCGGCAATCAAAGGATGCCCGGTCAGCTGACGCACGAGCAACGAGGACAATGCAGGGGAAGAGCACACGAGGCCACTAACGGCTGCCCAGCCGCTGCGACGACAGCGGAACGAGTTTTGGGGGAGGGAGTTTGTCCCGGCAGTAAAGAAGGAGTCTCTTTCTTCGTATGGCCACGGCAACGGCGCAGGTAAATCTTATCCGCCACGGAGAAGTTTCGGCGATCCACAGAGAGACTGCAGCGCCTCCAAAAAGATACAGCATCACCAGCGCAGCCAGCAGCGACGCTAAGGAACACTGACTGTAACACGCGCGGGAGTAGCAGATGCGTCAGGACCGACCGCACCACGAACGGCACAGTTGGGGGAGCAGCAGCTCAGGTCACGCGGCCAGCAACCTACGCCACACACAGCACGCACCTAACAGATACTCCCCCTTAAGCAGCTGACGCTGTACTACGCAGGACATGGGTGGATCACCTGATCTAACTGGGTAAAAGGGCGACTCACCCCTCAGTGCGTGGGATCGTCGTCCAGCTGACTTAGCACCAGTTAGGCGGCAGAGCACTTTTCCCCGTATGTCTTCCGCATCACCACGAACGCTGAGACGCCACTGTTAAACAGACTCTTGTTTATGGCGGTCGTTTTGGGGTAAGGTAGCCACACTACAGGGTGATTCAAACGTGGTCGCCGAGAGACTATTATGTTACAGCTCCCGTTCGAACCCGTAATGTGTTAACAAAGAAGTACTGTTGGTGCTTAACCGAACTACGGCATGTGCAGACACTCTGTTACCACTCTATATATGTTGGTGTAGGACAGTGGAAGGAGTGGTGTACAAACCCAGGCAGCAGCAACCGCACACGCACATCTGAGTAGCAGCGTGCGTGTTCAGAGTTGTCGCACTCTTTACAAGCACCCTGAGTTTGCTGGTATACTGCAAGTACAAGAGACGCAGAAGCACTCAGTCAAGAGAGCAGTCTACACGCACGCGTCTGCCTAATTTTTGAACGTCAGGCGAAGCCACAATTACATGGTTTATCGTCTACTTGCACCCACATAGAGGAATGCTCATATAACTGCATTCCTACTGCAGGCACAGGGCGGGGTCAGAATGCGTCGCCTGGATGGTAGCTAAAGCAACTGGCATATATACACGTGGGAATCTTCAGAGCCGGAACGAAACACATGCGCCGCTTATCAGACAGATTCAAAGTTTTCTCGATTTCACGCTGTCCAGCTGAGCGGAACCAGGGTCACGAATGTTTGCAAATCATCATTATGCGGTAGACGTGCTCGCACCGGCGTCGAGTCAAGCAACGTGTTCTGACCGTTATGGCGAAATGCTGAATGTCTCATTCCGTCTTCTGTTCGTACCACCACGAGTTTTACTGTGTAGTGTGCCACCGCCGTTGTACGCAGTACCCGTGGGAATTTGAGGTGATTTGTGCTGCGTGGCGCACTTTGTAGACGCGTAACGTCCTTCGCCTACGCTGACAAAGCGTCCGGCAGGGCGGTAGATTCTTGCGACGAGTAGCCGGCTCCGTATATCATATACGTCGTTGAACAGGTAGTGCACTACTCAAATTCGACTAAGTACATCATATACGTCACTGAACAGCTAGTGCGCTACTGGGACCCGACGCTCCCAGCCATGTATCCGGTACTGGGGATACAAGTTTTTGAATGGATCCTATTTGCAGTGGCATACGACTTTTTAAAAGGCAAGCAGAGCAGCTTTCGCTATGCCCTTAGTAACGTTTCGGCCAGAGACAAACGACTTGGCGTTACGATATTTAGACATATAAGCTCAAGGCACAATGAAGACTCAGGGGGAACTCTTGCAGGATCTTGAACAGCCACGTTTCTGTGCGGTTACACGCGTGACGCGGTTGCGATCTTTACATTCCTTTTGACGGTCTCTTCGTGTGCCCTGCCACTGTGTAACAGGAGTTCTATTGAACCTTAGGTAGTTGCAGGCTTCCTCTCGCTACGTGGAGGAGTTACGCTAACCATCTTTGTGGTCACACATCGGCGTGTCGACAGATGTGTCACACTCATGAGAATTCACACTTGTAATCTGTTCAACGCAGAGAGCACTTTGCATGTTGTTATGCGAAGCACCTGAGTTACTCGTAAAGTGCACTTCTCTAGGGGACATTACCGCCTTACGAGGCAACGCAACCAACAGACGGTATACTACTACCCTTGTACTCGCGGGGACACCTTTTTGAACAACGTCGTCGAGTCCGACCTGCTGCTTTTCTGCTTTCCGACTTGCCCTCAGACACGGAAAACGGCAGAATGGTAGCCTTCGACAAGAAGTCAGCGTTTTTGGTGAATCTTCGCCTCGTCGTACAGAACTTATATTCATGTTGTGGTTAACTGCTGTCTGCACACAACCGGCCACACTGTATTGCACGTTCTGGAATATATCCCTCAGTTTGGGGCATCTACGTCGAAGTACTGCCTGTGTCCCATACAGGGTGATTTACAGCGTGTTGACTCCGCGCACACAAATACATTACATTTCAGGCTGATACTACGCGTGCTTGTGCAGTGAACGAAGCCACGTTTTGCGCAGTGGTGTGCAGTGTGGCTCTTCGTTGAACACTGTTCGTATAACAGGCGTGTGGGGGAATACTGGTGTCTGCCAGGGCAGCTTTAAAGCGTGGCGCATCACTTTTTGACGGCGCCGAAGCAGCAGGACGCGCACTGTGACGCTGTGTCCCTCTGGCACTGATTTCGTATGAAAGCACTAGCAACAGCATCACACGTACCTTCTAATGGCTCAATGGGAAAATTCGACTCACGTCCGCTCACCCTGAGAAGGACTGCAACAGTTACGGAGCTCGATCGACAGATTCCGGCTGCGGCGACGCGGAGTCACTGACACGATCCGATTCGAGTACGAGAGATCGCGGGCATCGCCTGCTACGCACTATCACCTGTACGGGTACTCGTCAGAGACCGACAGATGATATGGTGAGGGGCCACGCAAGAGTGCCGCCTACACGTTCTTCCCCTGTAGCGTCAGTGGTACTGAGTAGACCTGTGGGATATGACAGTACAGCACAGCTCCGGGCAGTTCGTCGAAACATCGTCCTCCTGTGCCTGGAGATCCACCTGCGTTATAGTCTACTTCGTCCTTTTACTGGCGTGCGTCGTTTCGGAAGTCGACAGAAAGAATGCGCACAAGGACTCCGAATCGTGTACGCAAAGCGCATCTGCCTGAAGCTTCAAACGGTGGTGATTCGAATAGTCCCGATCGACTGAAGGGAGAGTATGCTGTGTCGCCAGTGTAGTAGATATCATTTGCGTCGAAGCCTCGGTTAGAGTTTCACGCAGTGAGCCTCACAAGCGCGCGCAATGGATAGCCACTTAAAATACCATTGCTACAGGTCCTTAAGAACTCAGCAGGAAGTGGATTCAACGCAGTAATATCTCTACAGTGAAGCGTTTGGATGGCACAAGGGCCTATTTCCATTCGAACACAACCACAACGCAGCAGCGAAGATCGCAATTCTTTGCATAAGAAAATGTCGTTTGTGAGGAAAAATCTACTTTTTAAGGTAGCCTCACTAGTCTGGACCACAAACTGGCTAGGTACCAACAACCGCTCAGTCGCACTACTGCAGGTGTGTGACGTGTACATAGTTATGGCTGTGACAGAAGACGCGTAAGACGGAGACAGATTTACACAGAACAAAAGACTGCTTATGGATTCCGTGCGGCCCCGAGGAGTGTCAGCAGCTCCCGCGTTCACAGCTGTTCAGTTTCTCGCAACTGTGGTGCGCAAAATGGCATCGAAAATAATACGACAGAAAGTAAGATACTTGCAAGCTCAAAGCCTACCACATCTCAGCGTAGGGAGAATGACTAGAGGAAAGGAAGCTGGCAGCACCATCCTGGAAAAGACATAATGGATGCACCGGTCGACGTCACTGACTCCGTCGGGACGCATCAGGTTCGTTGACTTTGATATGAGGGTACATCCACCTCGCGTACCAGCATCTGTGCAGCGGCAGAGGAGGGGTCCGTCCCTCGAGATCGTCACTGCTGGGCAACACGTGTCGCACAGACAACTCTGTGAACCATACATCCGCAGAAGCCGGATCGTCCAGTACGCAAAACTGTGAGCAGCCGCGGAATATGTGAACGCTCCTGTGTGCTCGGAACGAAGGCCACAAACGAAGTTTTCGTTTCGTGTTGTACCTCCGGATACCCGCAACAACGTACACACATGTGGTGGTGATGCTGTTGCTGAGAACGTAGTTTCAGGTAGGTATGCACGGGCTGCCTTGGTGCTTCCTTCGCATCTCTCCTTTGTTTGGTAGCGTCTACCAAAGAGTTTCAAAATCACGAGGTATATGTCTCTAAGCTTCGGTACGCGGGACGGCAAGTACCCAAAGGGCTACTTCACATTACAACAGCGGAAAACTGAACCTCTGCATGCAGACACAGCAGGTAGTGCGCCCCGCACAAACAGGGAAAAACAAGGACCCAATAAAAAGTCAGAAGGCGCGCGCTGACGCATTCTAGGACATGCTGGTAAGCAACCATACATATAACGCCCCGGGAGGACACCAGTCCCTGCGTTGTACACCACGCGTAAGCTGTCCGTGGATGGTAAAATATTGCACTGTGGCCTTCGGTGGCAAACCTGGCACCTCGAAAAGGATGTACAGAAAATCGGACACCATCCTCCAGCTAAGGAAGGCACTACAGCAAACTCTGAACGTGCCTTTATGAGTGTCCCTTCCGGGCTTCCGCTTTTGCTTGGATAGAAGACACTGAAAAAACATAACCTACGACACTATTTGATATTAACAGGACCTACACGTAGTTGTTCTGAATGTGCACGCAATACTAGAGTTACCCGTACAAGCAGACATTCGTAGTGATTAGAATTTTCTGCTGCAGAGCTTCCTTACTACATTTGTCTTTGAAGCGCTGTCCCCAACACATAATCCGCCACCCAACGCAATTCTCTTGGAACAGGTACTAAACTCCAACGACCTTCACACTGTGTTTTCCACAGTCTGCTCTGGGCCCCTGCGAAGAAAGGTACCGCTGAACAGCCGCCCAGCAGTGCCCATCTCTTCCGTAGTTCTTCCCCTCTTGCGACGGTATTGCCGCTGTGTCTACATGCTTTTCTTCGAAATAAAGCATGTCAAGGTGTTACACCTTGACCACTCTTGCCTGCGTAGTTCCCATAACAGTGAAAGGCTTCGAAAAATGCACGGAAATACGTTCAACAAAAAAGGAATGCGTCATCACCTTTCAGGTTCGCAAGGCCAGTCTTGATTGCGCACGTTGATGGTAGCGTGCCTGTGTTTTTGTGGCGCGCGTGTGTACACATGCGGACGCTCACACACACGATTTCTCTGAATGCTTCATCATCTGCCTCCCTCGTCACTCATCGATACCTCTGCCACAAATGATGCAAAGTTCCACTTCCGAGGTATACTCCTTCGGACGACAGTTGGCGACCTGTTATAGACTTCACACGACAGAGCAACTCGTAGGTGGTAGCGCCATGTGCAGGCGTCCCAGAAGCTCCACATTTAGGCGGTCCGCTTCAGCGACTGAGCACCACCATCCTCAGCTGGCGCTTTTGTGGCCGCTACCATCGCTTCCCGCAGGTGCCGCACTCTGTGGGCTATAAACGGAACACTGCAGAGAAACGTCGCAACAACATCAGACTAACCTCGGCGAAATATCTCCAGGTAATAACAGCAGCGCCGCATGACCCAGCAATAGCTCTAGGTAGTCACGTGATGAAGCGCGCCCCGTTCGTCACAAAGATCAACCACCAAACGACAACACGGGAAGGGACGGCATCTGAGGCTTGTCGCAGATATAAGTAACGGCTACAACGGCGTGCAGTGCCATCCATATATACAAAGGTGTCATTTTTTAGAGGGACTTCTCAGAGGGGCTTCTCAGGGTATACCAAATATACATAGCAGGACTAATGCCACGCAGGCGGCAATCAACTGCGTGTCTGAAAACGGCTCCATTATTACTGCCGAGGCAGCCGTGCATTTTCTACAGCGCGGTTCCACGCTCGCGACCGCAGCAGTGATAGAAGCGAACGCTCAAAAGGGGGACTGAGAAGTACTCAAGTCTTTCCGTGCGCGTAATAGAGGCTGCCATCGACGCAGAGAGGACTGAGAATCGAGACTGTGTTTTAAAAGAGCCCTGCTTGGTGTTACACATTTCAAGGAGGAGACCTGAAGTGAAGAGGGAACTATGCACAAAGCGTAGAAATACACAGCACAGATAACATCAAAAACAGGTTCGCTACTGCCAAGTTTTAGGAAGAACAAAATAACGCCTCAACTGTCCCATAACCGTATAAATCAATACCTGTAATTGAGCAGGTTGACAAAATACTCTGTTGCTGAACACGGTAGAAACGTTTTCCACCTACGCACGAACACCAACAGTGCGCACTGTGCGTATTTGGCATTGTAGGCTGCGTGCACACGCAGAAGTAGGCAAAAAAAAGGCAACACTCCTACTCCTCCTACATAGCGACGACACCGGCAATCACTACGAGTAGCTATCGGTCGTACACCACTACCACTTCCTCGGGTACATCTGCTACCACTACTACCACCGCGACTCTTCTCCTAATACTTGCACTACCTTGACAAAGCACCTCTGCGTATCCTTTGACAACAGCGTCTTCTCATGTGATGTACGACAATTGCTCAGCGACATAAGTAAACCTGGATTCTCCACGCAGGCAGGAAGGATGGATTCTACCTGTACGCTTACCCAATGGCGGGCGTTGCAGCACGGTAGGATGCGTAGGCTCCATCGGGGAAAATCCGTTCGAGCATGCGCTCTTCGAAGACGATGCGGTGGAAGAAGAAGATGCGTAATGCGTAGAGCGTGAACAGGAGGAGACTAACGTTGCACACCATTAGCTGTAGACCTGCGACACAAGACGGGTCACCACCTATTCTTCAAAAAATGTATGTGCACCTGCATGCAGACGGACGTACACATATATACACACATTGAGGAAAGGAAGTCAACAACTTGTAGATTTGTTTTCATCTGTCTTAGGTGTGTGCTACTCTTATGTACACATACATCTATTTACCAGTGCCTCTGAGAATGTCCGCCCCAGCGTTCCTTCCCCGGGGGCTGTCCCCTTAACTGATGTGCGTGATCGGAACGCCTGCGGAACAACGTACACGCACCCTGTACGTGTCTGTTGAAAACGGTATGTACACTTTCAGGTGCATGATGAACTGTAGCTCTTGTGGTCACTCAAGCCTGATAAAGCCGCAGCTGAAGTCCTTTAATACCCCAACTGACCTGGAGCACCGCAGTGTTGCAAGCACGCCCGACCTGCCGCAAGCGTGGAACCGTCTCTACCACTATGACGTCCACATATGGAGGCGGCCACACCGGCGTGATCGAAGTTGAGACTGGAGAAATATCAACGTGGCCGTAGAGATGTGTCAAGACAGAGATACGGGTACGCCAACATGCGCCTCCCTCTCGCACACCAGCGCAACGACGGAATGACACTCACCGACTGCCCAGTAGAAATAGCCGGCATATCCAGGGTGTCTCAAAAAAGCGTAGATGCCATGCGTGACGAGCTGACGTTCGTGTACGCTGGCACATGCAATTTTGTGGGTGAAATTTCTCCTTGCTGTGAAGTGCGCGAGCGCCCGCAACGTAAGCCCCCCTATGGCGAAAAGGGCACCTAGCATCCAGCAGGATAGGAGAAAGGATAACTCCCAACACGACCCGCGTGTGCTGTTTCCGTCAGTGTCTCTGCTCGAGCTGCTTCTGCCGCTCACAGCAACGGCTTGCTGCGCGTCATCTCTTGAGTTGCTTTGGGTCACTCCCGCGGTGCTGCCGTCCTCACTGTTCTCCGTAGGGTCCCTGCTGCTGTTGAAGACGTTGCAACAGGCGGAGTATCTGTCGGCTCTGCATTGCACCAGACTACTGCTCGAGCGGCCCTGTCCACTATAAACTACACCACTTTCTTTCTTCGCCTCTTCACAGCACCCGCGACGCCAGTGATCATACGCCGCGTACCAACTGCAGCAGCAACTGCTGTCCCGCTTAGCCGCTTTCGGTTCTGCTTCTGTCGCCGCTGCTCGTGTTACTTGCAAGTGTGAAGCAGGGTACGGGGTAGCCCGTGCCGATGCACTTGGGTATCTGCCCGCCACCGTAAGATCTTGTTCGTCATCGTTGCAAATTTGCTCGCTGTCGCCGCCGTTGCCTCGACTGTTGTAGCTGTTGCTCCCGTGCCTGCCGTTGTTATCAAAGAGCCTTCCTGCAGCCTGCACGAAGTGCGCTACCCAGGAGAGCTCCAACATTAGCACGTTTACAGGTAATAAATGCAGCAGATGTTGTTGCTTCGAGAGCAATTGCTGGTGCGTACGAACAAGTGAAAATGCATTTCCGGATTGCTGCTGCGCTTGCTGCGTGTGCAGCAGAGGCCGTGCCTGGTGTACAATGTGACCGAGCGTCGCTCCTGCCGCTAACTCGTACGGCTTGAGGAGCAGCTCGAGCAGAGACAATGCCACAGCCAACGTGTACACGATATGGTTGTTGAAGATGAACCGGTCGACTGACAGTTCGTCCGGGTGAACCCAGAAGTAAAACAAGTATTCCAGTAGATGGGCGAAAAGCAGCAGCACCACGAAGTGAGCTTCCATCTGCCGAAGGATGCTTTCGCAGCCGAACAAGGTTTTTGCGAAAAAGAAAGACAAGAAAAAGCCGACAACCGTGAGTTCCACGCACTGCAAAAACACCTCAACCAGCTCCCCCCTCTCCACGATAGAACGCCAAAAACGGGACGTCTTCCATGCCTTGCACCAACTGACTACGCTCCACTGTTTCGTTTGCTGCTGGTGCTGCTCCTGCGGTGATGCGTGGTTCCGTCTATGTGCTTGCAGACCCTGTGAGGGTGCCTGCGGTTGCACAAAATCAAGCAACTCCTGCGTGTGGTTCGCCTTCTCTCTTGCGTGGGCCTTCGGCAACGTTTCAGTCACTGCGTTGCTGCGACGCCTGGAAGCAAGCTGCTTGCTTTCTTCTGGCGGGCCTCCTCTTTGTGCCTGCAGCGGCCACCTCTCCTGCGGTGGTATCAGATGAAATACTAGCAGGAGCAGCCACAGAGACGTCGCCGCGTTCCACTGAGAAAACACCACTGCTGCTGCTCGCCCGGCTGCCACTAACACAGCAAAGAACCACGGGAACAACGTGTAAAAGTGGTCTACCAGAAAAACTTTGTCTTCTCCACCTAGTTCTCCAGAGGCAAAATCTTCCTCTTTGTCTCCAGCGTCCCAGCCGTGAGCGACAGCGACATCCGCTCCTGCAACACAGCACGAACTCGGCCTGTTCCCGGATGTTACACTCTCAGAAGAAGCAGCAGCGCTGCTATCAAACGAAGTGCTGCTGCCCTCCGTCTGTCGTCCCGCCTCACTACTTGTAAGCGGTCTGCAACCGAAGTGCTCCATTTTTTGCAACTCCCGCTGGCCGTGCTCCTGCTCTCGATGCTTCTGCTGGTCTCTCTCTAATTTTTGCTCTCTCTTCTGCTGCCCGCAATTCTGTCGTTGCTGCGGCAAACCCTGTAGCTGTTGCCGCCTCTCTTGCGGTGCTCTCACCTGCGGCTCTCTCTCCTGCTGCTCCGCCTTTCGCCGCTGCGCCTTCGGCGGGCGTGAACGCTCACCGGTCCCCCCTGCTCCACCCCGTGGAACCGGAAGAGACGCACCACACTCTGCGTATCCTGAGGCTGCGTCTGGCTTCCCCGGGGTGTGAGGAAATGCAGACTGAAGGTAGGACGGGGACGGACTGAACGCTGCGTGCAAGGAAAGGCCGTCAGCTGCCGCCTCTCGCCGTTGGCAGACCGGCAAGAGTAGCGGCATCTGCCCAGAGTAGGCAGCGTAAGCGAACCCTGCAACTCCCCCAAACAGCAGCAGCCCCAACCTGAGCAGTCTACTGAATGTGTTCCATGTTCCAGCGTGTGTGCAGTTACAGTGTTCGCGCATCCGGGACGTGGAGTTATTTGCCCTGTGAGAAAAAAGCGGCTCCCCCATGCGCTGGAAGAAAACGAGTAAAGGGCAGCGCAGAGAGCGAAGCAAGTGCTGCGCGCCTCTGAAAAGGCAATCTTTCCACTCTTCTGGAGTGGAGGAGCCGCTTCTCAGCGTCACTCTTCTGCTGCGGTCGTTGCTGGCACTTGCTGGACTTCTGCTGTTGCGGTTTTCACTCCTGCCTCCCGTCCTCTCTCTCATTTTGCAGGCGTGGCTTTCGAGCGTGTCGTGAGGCTCGTTGCTGCAGCTGCGTTTGCAGCTGCTCCGCCGGAACCTCTTCATACTGCAGCGACCGCTACACGAATACCCACGGCATGCGTTCGTGCCTGGGCGGCAGCAGCGCACCTTCCGCCCACCCGACAGATATGGGCATCTTGCAGTCAAGTTCGTCTTACAAGCTCCTCTCGTAGCCGCTCGAGGTCCCGGAACACGTGCGATTGCCGTTTATTCCCTGCTATCCTCATCGCGGACATCACTCGCTCTGATAAGTATCTGTACCACTCCCGGCAGAAGCAATATGGGGTGACGCTGCTGCTGCTACTGCTTTAGCTGAGGCCGTTGTTACTGATGCCTTTGTTGCTTACGCTGTGGTTGCGACGCAGAGGCTACTGCTGAGCTGGTTGCTCACGCCGCTGCTCGTGCTGGTGCCGCTGATGGTTCTACTGCTTAGGGTACTGCTGGTGCTGCTCGTGCAGGGTCCGGACTTGCATGCCATAGAAGAGTACCACTTCACTTTTGCTGCTGCGGCTCTCGCTGCAGAAGTGGCCTCTTTCTAAACAATCGAGCGCTACGTGAGTAGCGCCGCTTTTTGTCACTGCTTTAGAGCACCCCATCTGGAGGAAAACAGTCCACTGACCCGAGCGCGCGTTATACAGACGTGTTACATCAATGAAGTGTACATCCGAGAAAAGACCTCACATAGCTAAACAGATAGCTGTCCTGCGTGCTTCGCTGGAAGCACAAATTTTCCGCAGTAGAGGTACACCGCTACATTTAACCTTGCTGCCCAGGTAAGCGGATGCAGGTACACCGTTTTGTATGTTTTAGCAAGGTTCCAAAGGCGTGGCTCTGTAGTTACGCCTGTCGGTACGGACCTCTGTGACACACGTATTCACATGGGGAGGAGCCGCAGGACTGCTCGTGGAAACCCGCAGGAGGCATACAAACTGCGGAGATTAGTTCGCATAAACAGACATTTCACGATATGGCTAGCTGTCCACGTGTTGCTCAAAAAACTTTCCGCGAGCAGTGCTGCGGGGCCACGATCCTTTTGAAATACAGCGCGTCAAGGACGTTTTATGAGCACTCTCATCGATGAGCCCTTGTGCTCCTTATCTTCGGCTTTACTTCCAATGGGCGCGCTTACCCAGCAGCGAATACGTTCAAAGTGGAGTGCACCTGTGTCGTAGACTACTTTCCTTGATCGCGTTCCTCTGGCGAAGCCGCAGCGTTCCACCAACCGACACAGAGCTGCATCGTCGGTTAAAAACTCTTCTGCGCCTCCACGGTGTCCACTTCACCTAGCTGCTGTTTGTAACCATCTTCCATCTCTTCCACGAGTAGGCGTGACAGCCGTACTCTGTCGCAGAGTGCAGCAGGTGCACTCCAGTCTACAGGATGCTGTTCTGTGAACTTTTCTTTTCATCCGAAGACGTAAACAACTGTTTCGATCTTCAAGGTAATAGACATCACGCTGGCATGGTACTCTAGTATGTTCCTCGAATGTGGCTCCGCGTTCCCACCGTGATCCACTAGTCAAATAGTAGATTTGATCAAATCTAATGTTGGTGCTTCAGACTTCCTTAAATCTCTCTTCATCCGTCGTGCGATCGAGCTGCAGGCAAAATATTCGCACACTCCGACAGGCTCTCCATGTGCTCGTCACTGTGCTCTTTCATTCATCAGGTTACAAGCAGGGCGAAAAATCAGCACACATGCGAGGAGGTACGAGCAGCATCGCAGAGACTTCCAATATACAGGAGCGGCCGGGAAACGGTCTAGTGGAAAACAATATTTCAAACCTAAACAGTAGGCACATCTTCAAAACATTTGCGTCCATGACCGTCTGCGGAGACGGCCAACAGCAAAATTGTCGTTGCACCGGTATCACGTCAGTGTACTCGCGCTTGCATGCGTGTCGTACGCGGATACTGCTACTAAGGCTCCTGCGACCGCTGCTATCGGCGATATCACTGCTGTTGATCTTCTTTCACTGTGCGCTTGCACTGATCACTGCTGTCGCTGCTGCTGTTCCTTGTAGTGCAGCTGTTGTGGCTCCTTGTATTACAGCTGCTGTTGCAAGTGCCACTCGTGCTACCCCTAAGGCTGCTGCTGCTGCTGTAGTTTGTGCTGTCATGGTGGTGCGGTGTGTCACTTGGGGAGTAAGACTAGTTTTCCTCTAAAGCAGAGACTGTAAGCTGACAACTACATGTGTGTACGTGCATCTGCAAATATGCCCAAATATGCTTACCGCAAATTATCTGCTTGGATGCAGGGTGGTTCGGTAGCGGCCCGTGCTGCTGGTGGTTGAGAAGGCGTGCATACGCACTGACGTGTTCGAGAAAATTCAGTTTTAGCAATCATATTTGTTGGTGTATAATGTGTAAAGTGCTACGACGGTCGAGCCCGGACAGCAAGAAAACGGGTGCGCGATGAATGAATGCCCAACAAACACGGTCACATACAGACACCAGCGGCGTGCAGGATCACATTCTGTAGCGGAAGGCTAGAGGAATGTCATGTATGGGTGTTAGAAGACAAGTGAGGAAGCTTGTGAAGCGATGAGGGAACTCTGTCGGCATATTCTCATCTTCCAGTGCACGTGGGTGTACACGTGTGTAAAATCTGGAGCGGCGTGGTGCGTCCCACTGGCGTGAAGCTCTGTTCCGAAGGTGGAGCGGACGGCCAAGCTTGCAGGAAGCTGTAAACCCATCTGTTTGTGCAGTGCGGTATGCAGGTCCTCAGATAGTGTTCGTCTTTGGGCATAGCGCTGCACCGTTGCGCTGACTAGCGGCGCTCCTCTGTGCCTGGGCGACTGTTTGCCAGATATGACTGCACAAGCGTACGCTATCCGATCTCTCGTATGGACACACATCCACCTCTTTCGCAAGATAGTGTGCGAATCAGTGCTCGTTGGAAGTTAAATCTCCTTACGAGCAAAATTTCGCCACCACTTGCCGCTTGTCGCCCGTTCGACAGACCTGTGGCCACATGACGTTTTTGAAGCCTCCCCGACAGTCTTTTGCGGCGTCTTGCGGTGCTTGGATGTCACGAAAAAAGAATGCCTCACTCACCTTTTCAACACTGACTCGCTACCACCTGTTATGAAACGCACACGCAACACACTTCCTGGGTGCGTGACTGCACTTTCTTCGACAGCTCTCAAAAGTGTCTGCTTCTGCTGCAGCTGTTGTGTCAGGGGGTCCTTAGGCATACAGCGCACAAACGAAGTATCTTACTGCCTGTGTACAGATGGCAGGAACGTTGACACAGGATCCTCAATGCCGTTAGAAACCAGCTGGCACTGCCAGTTCAACGGGCACACTACATGTAAATATATGTGCACGTGCATGTACAGATATAGCAGTACGTGTTTCTGAGCGAGCGGTGTCCTACGCACAAATTTTACTGCACTAGCTGCGCAGGCACCGACGCTGACTCTAGCGAAAAATGTATCGTATGCTTTCTCACGATCCCCTCCACATTGGGACCGCGATGCAAAGAGTATTCAACCCGTTGTACCCACGCATAAGGCACGACGGGCGCAAGAATTGCCTTAGTCTTGTCACATTGCTGTGTTGCTCTGCTGCTTTGTCCCGCGGTGAGACGTTTTGATGCGATCCGAGGCGGGTTCTCACATTGCAGATGCAGCAACGCTGCCGGAGACCGCAGCTTGTAGCGAGTGGAAAAACCTCGTCTCCGAAACGGGACACAAAAAAAATTTACACTGCTGTTTCTCTCGTAGTAGGGTTAAATTGCTTATAATCCATCCAGATGCAGAGCGTTGGTTTTAAAGGGGGACACGAAGAAAGTCCAAACTTCTATTTCCATAGCTTCCTGGGGTTTGACCAGGGACTTTTCAGCCGAATCTTGCCAGTGCCTGTCACCACGTGGTGAGCACCGCAGAGGATCAGGCTGTAACGGAACCTTCACCGTTGCTCAGTTCATTCGGCGCTTGCGCTGTCTACATCTACACGTGTACATATCTTCTACCTTGTTCGTGCGCATCCGTGTATATATATATGTATTATCATATACGATTGCGAATTGGTAGTCCAGCGAATGGAATCGCGGTTCAGAGGAGGCGAGGCGACCCCCGCATATTTAGACGTATAGTGGCCCTGAGGAAGAGGTTACGGCTGCACTTGACCGTGCCGAGCGTGCGAGGTTTTTACCGGTGTATCTTTTTGCCCGTACGCATTCAGCTGCGCGGCTGACCCTGAATTTAGGACAAATATCAAATACTTTCTAGAGGTCCGTATCGCGTGCTCCGTCCGCAAGCACGCGCAGCACATGCACGCTCGTACTATTCTTCTCTGTCCTTCAGAGAACAGTTCTCGATGGCGGCAGAAGAGCCAAGTCCGCCGTTCGGGTTACTACCTGTATCAATGCCAATGCCTGGGTGCGAAGGGGACGCGACAAAGCGGTCCCACGTTTGAAGGTTTCCACCGTTACGGGGGCTTCCTCTGTTCTGCCTGCGTGCAGATCGTGCATGAATACCCACTGAGAATTCTGCACACGAGGTGTTAAACAGACGGACTTGTGCGGCCTATACCGAGAGGATACATCTAGATCATTGAGGACGGAGGGCGTAGAAACACGGGGGAATCGAAAAAGCCTGCTATTTGCTACCTGTGCGTTAGCGGTAGCACTGCAGTCGTAGTGCAAAAAAGGGCACCTCCCCGCTGCTGCAACTGCAGAAGACATACTTAAGCGACCAAGATACCAGCGCGTCTACAACTGTGCCTACCTACCTGCACACTTACTGTATGTCTGCACGTCGCTCCATTATCTAAACATGTATTCGCGTGTTTTCGTGCGTCCAAGCGTTTCTCTCACTCGTACGCGAACGACACAGATAGAAGGGGTGCTGAGTAGCACTCATGAAGAAAAACTGCCGTGGGACTCATATCTGGAGCAACGACCCCGCAGTGGAACGACAGCACAGTGCCACGCTCGAAGATGCTGGCTGGAGGCATCCGTTCTCCCAAAAATGGCCGCTGCCGTGGCAGCTTTAAAAACGAAAAATAATGTTGCATTCACCGGTATCTTCTGCATGTCAGAGTGACCCGTGTGGTATATCTGAAAAGCGGGAGGATGAACACACTCAAGAATGCGCCACACACAAATACCTGCCTCCTAAATATACACACAGTTGTACGGCACAGAAGCAGATGCGGTCACGTGCGCGCCGTTCACACACACTGGACGTGTAGGCCCGCACGTGAACATATATTCACATACATATTTGTGTACGTATATACGTACGCATAGGCTACAGACATATTTTATATATAGACACACGTATGCGTGGGCGAAAGGATATATACCCTTCGCGCGTCTCATGTAATGACGGATGTGTGGGTTTCTCGCCATAAAGCAAAGCCCCCGGGTACTAACTCTCGAAAAGATTTGTCCGGTATCGCCCCCGCGGCGCAGGCAGCACGTGTATACACACACATACAGGCAAATGCATACTCCTCCAAGGCACACACAATACCATTACGTATATCTTCATGTAGATACACACGTTTACCAACGCATACGCAGGACAACTGCATAGATGTACAAGTCTACGTGAATACCCATATCTCTAGCTGCGTGGTCTGGCACGCCACAGCACAACAGAGGACAGCAAAAACGCCGTCGCTGCTCGACCGGCACGCCCAAGACGCGTGCACTACGGCGTGCAGCTGCTACACTCGCAAGCGACACCAGCATTGCCACCCCTGCAAGGAGCCGGACGTCGGTGACGGTAGCGCCGTCTCGGTGACGCTGCCCTCTTGCGCGACTGGTAGTCTTCCCCTCCGCCCGTCTACCGCTGCTGCTGTTGTTGCGTCAACGCTGCGCCAGCGGGTCATTTCGTGCATGCATATGTAGCACAGAGAAACGTAGACGAGCACGCAAACCACCGCCTCTACGCAACCGTGCAGCCACTTCCGTCCCCGTCTACACGCACAAGCCTCCAAACACGTCGACACACTCAGCTGTACACACATACATATATAGACTTACACGTGAGTCCCACGACACGCGTGTAGTCCTAAACCTGCGGAAAAAAACGCGCAGCCGCCTCCGCCTATCTGTGAAGTAACTGCGAGACTCGGTTGCATGTTGCTATTGGGAGGGAGAATAATTATTGACAGAGGGGAAAGGTGTCTGCGGCGGGGGTGGGTGCATATCCCACGCAACAACTGAGGGCGGCTTCTGCTGCTGGAATAATCTCTGCACCGGGTGCTGCAGGTGAAAAGGCAATTGCTGTCCAGCTGCTGCTTGTGTGGTTGCCACTGCTGCGGCCGGATGCGAGGAGTTTTGCGTGCTAAAATCTCTCTGCTGCATCATCACCCTGTCTGATCCGGTAAACCGGTGCTGCACCGGTGCCTCGCCTTGTGCGTCTCTTTGTTGCTGATTTGGTTGCTGCTGCAGCACCCGCTGTTGACTTGGCTGCGAGGGTGACTTCGAGATGACGCGGTGCTGCAGTTGCTGCTGTATCGATTGCTCGGACTGCTCTGACTGCGTATACGTCTGCATCTGCTGCTGCCCGACGTGCTGCCGCCTTTGCTGCTCCTCCACTGTTCCGTGTTGCTGTCGTGTCTGCTGCATTTGCTGTTGTTGTTGCTGCTGGGCCGGGAGCTCCTCCGGGTGTGCCTGCGTATGCGCTAATGTTTGTGAAAGGTGCAGGACAGACGGCTGCTGCTGTTGAAAGCGCTGTTGCGGATGATGCTGCTGCGGCGGAGAACGCTGGTGGTGCTGTGGCTGCTGCGGTAAAGCCGGCTGCAGCTGCCTTACGCCGCCCCCCTCCTGCCTTGCCTGCTGAAGCCTTTGCTCCTGTGCTGCTGTCGCGGCAGGCGGCTCGAGCCGCTGACTCTCAAGTCGCGACGCTGCTACTACCCCTGCAGGATGACGAGGTGCTTCGGGTGGCGGAGGGGCGATCTGCTGCTGCAGCGGAGAACAGTGTTCTCGGTGCGGAGCGAAAACATGTCTGTTCGCCTGCGGCTGCTGCTGGTGCTGTTGCGTCAGGTCACCTGCTTCACCCAGCTGCTGGGAGTCTCTCAACTGCTGTACAAGACTTGACTGCTGCGGCTGCTGCTGGAGTGTCATCTCCTGCTGCTGCTGCTGCAGCGCCCCCGACTGGTAGTGCGAGGTACGCTGCTGCTGTTTTTTATCCTGCAGCTGCTGAAACGATTCTTCGCGTTGCTGCTGGAGCTGCGTCGGGTGCCGCAGCTGCTGCCACTGCTGATGAGGTAACTGGCGATGCTGCTGCTGCGCTCCTCGCTGCGAGTTGACGTTCTGATCATGCCGTGGCTGCTGTACCGCCTGCTGCTCCCGCTCCACCGACGGATACGCCTGCTGCTGCTGCGGCACCTGTTGTTGGCCTTGGAAGACCTGCTGCTGCTGCCTTCCGTCCTGCTGCTGCGGCTGCTGCCACGACAACTGCGGCTTCTGCGTCCACGGCTGCCGCGGTGTCTGTTGCTGTGCCTGCGGCTGTGATGCGTTCCGGTCCTGCTGCAATAACGGCGCCTGCTGCTGCTGCTGTTGTTGCACGTGTTGTTGAGACGCCTGACACTGCTGCCGCTGCTGCGATGACTGGTGCGCGTCCAGCTGCTGCTGCAGGTCCAGCTGAAATGATTGCTGCTGCAGCCGCTGTGGCGACGGCAGGTTTTGCTGCACCTGCTGCTCCTGCAGCTGGCGTTCCTGCTGCAGCGGGTGATCGTGTTGCTCCTGGGTCTCAGGTTGCTGCTGCTTTGGTAGCCGCCGTTTCTCATCTTTGCAAGTTTCCACCGGCTCCTTGGAAGTCAGCTGCTGCTGCTGCACCGCCGCCACGTGCGCCACCGATGGTACCAGTACGTGTTTCTGCTGAGCGGACACTTTCTGACTTTTTCGGGGTGTCCGCTGCGCTTGCTGTTGCTCCGCACGCTCCGACTGCTGCTGAGCTGGACAACCTCCTGCAGCGACTTGTGAACTTCTCTTCTTACTCCCCTGCTGCTTCGCTTCTTGCTGCTGTGGCAGCTTCACTTCTTGTTCCTGTTGCTCCGGCTTTTTCAGGTCTTGCTGCAGCTCTTGCTGCTGAGGCTTCACCTCTTGTTGCTGCAGCAACTGCTTCAGCTGTTTCCGCTGCTCCAGCCGTTGCTCCTCCTGCACTCGTTGCTGTTGCTGCTGCTGCGAAGCCGCCCTGACAAGCTGCTCCACCAGACTGTCGAAGTGTCTCGCTACAGCATCTTCCAGAGAAGAGTCAGCCCCCACTACTCGTGGATATATCCTGCTGTTCAAAACGAGCGCTGCCTCATGCTGCTGCCGCTTATCTTTGGTCGCTGCAACCCCATTCGGCTCAGTAGCAGCAACAATCTCCCCACCAACAGCAGCGGCATGCGCTTCTCCTGCAGCAGGGTCACCTGCTGCTGTTGCTACGTGCCTGGGAGAAACCGACCCTTCCGTACCACCTGCCGCAGCAGTAGTCGCAGCAGCATGCGGTGCTGCTCCGTCTGCTGCGCCTGATGCAGCTGACGCTGCTCCAGTCGCACCTGTGTCGCCGTCCCGTGCTCCTGCTGCTGAAGGACTCAGCCCCCCTCTCAGCTGCTGCGAATCTTCTGCAGTCGTCCCCATCCCACGTTGCTGCGGCTGCTGCGGTAAAGAAGCTGCACCAGCAGAGGTTCCAGTCTCGTCTGTAGCAGCAGGAACACCAACAGCAGCAGTAGGCGGCGGCTTCACCCACGGCGGCAGCGCAGCAGCACCAGCCGCACCGAGCAGCCGAGGGGGGACGGTCAACGGAGGATATTGGCGCGGGTTTCGCAGATGCAGATGCTTCTGCAGCAATCCTTGAAGACTGGACAAATTCAGGCCGCTGCCGCTGCTGCCTGGCGGCGCTGCAGCAGTAGCAGCACCTTTCCCTCCAGCTCCTCGCACGGGCCCTCCTGCCTCTGCAGCAGCAGCCGCAGCTCGCGCTGCCGCCACTGCAGAGGTCCCCCGCTTGCTGCTGTTGCTGCCCTTTTCGACACTGCCGCTCCCACCACTACCGGCGCTTCCCCCGTCGATAGAGGAAGCAGCTGCAGCAGGAGGATGCGCAGCCGGAGGCGCAGAAAAGAGAGAAGGAGGTGCGGCGGTCACCAGCGTCGACGCCGCTTGCAAGTGACCCTCACCGACGCCTAGCAGGAAATTGTTTGCCACACTCAACTTTGTGTTGTAATCCGGGAAGTCTGCTGTATCCACACCTGAGAAGGCACGGTGCACAGCCGAAAACAACGAAACAAACACTTCATACCCTGTATGCTGCTGGTCTTCTTCCTCGTGCAGACTGCCCAAATATCCACCAGAAAGACAGTCCTCCGCCCTCCTCCGACAGCCAACGGTGTGCAGGCATCCCTCTCTTTACGACGGACAGCTGCACTATCCGCGCACGCCTCCCAATGCCGCAGCTTCCTCATGAGAACCTGGTGGGGTACATGTTTACCTACGTATATCTCTGCATGGTTGTGGGGAGACACGCAGTTCGGCAGGCCGTGTTTCTGAAGAGGAAGGGAACGACGCAAGTCTTTCTCCGTACGTAATGAATACCGGTCACATTCCACCGGATATACACACCCTTGCAGGATAAAAAAGGCCACCCACCCAGTTCCACCCCCCCGGGGTATATATACAAGAGCAGTAACAGATACACAGAGACGGAGAGGACGCCACGTCCAGCATGTGGCTGCTGTACATACGACATCCATAAACGTGCGCACACATACGTCAGAAGATTTACCTACATACGTAAAAAGTACACACCATTATGCGTCTGCACATACTCTTGAGCGGGTTGCTGATGCAACACTCCACGAGCACGGGAGAAGCAGGGGAGTCTGTTTTTCTAACAAACGCCCCCCACACGCGTACACTGCCGGTTGTCCGTACGCACACCACGCGACAAGAAACCTGCGCATCTGCCGTTACACATACTTGTGTGTCTGCTTCAATACATATATATATATGCACGAATCCGTAGACAGGTACGCACATATGTTCCATATCGTTCGATCTGTGCGCAGGTGGTAAGTAACCTACGCACCTCCCTTCTTCCATATGTTTGTGCATCTGTTTCATCATATATATACACACACACATTTAAGTGACCTGCACACCTCCCTTCCTTCCTACGTACGTGCGTCTGCCTCGCCACATATATACATACACACACCTACACACGTCCCTTCTTTCATATGTCTGTGCGTCTCGCTCGCTATATACATACACGCATACACGTTTCCAAATAGTTCTGGCTGTACGCCGGTACGACATCTGTAGACGTCTACCTTTTCGTAGCTCTGTGTGTCTGTCTCATCACATATATAGAGCCACATAATCTCAAGTCGATTTATCTGTAGGCGAATAACTGAGGATATCTATTCACGTGTCTACGTAGTCCGTGGGTCCCCCCGTGTGTACGCCTGCCCACACATAAACCTGGGGCAACGGGAAACACACACAGAGAAACACACTCCACTGAAATGCTCACACAGATACGTGTACATCTCTATACACAAAAACACATGCGTCACACGTATACGGGTACATGAAGTCTTACACACACGCCCCCGCGGCCAGATCCTCCTTCTGTCGAAAAAGGGCCCTCGAATACACATTGGTTAACCTCGCATGTCCTCGCATGTGTCTAGTTCACCGGAACGGGTTCCCCGCGCCCCACAAATACGCAGACACAGCAAACCCCGGCTACCCATGATCCGTCGCTCTTCAGACATCCGGCTTCTGCATGCACCTCCGTCTCCCTTGGATCTCCCGTCTCTCCCTCTTTTTCGCACTGCCCCCCGTCTGGTCTGCGCCCTCACACTACGCAGATGTATACGCGCACGCACGCAGTTTCTCAAAAAAAGGGAAGGTCACACCTAGGCTTCAAGTAGTAGACACACGTCGTGGACAGCAGACAAACTGCTGACGCGTCCGCAGGAAAGTGTGCGCCAAAGACGAGCAGAACTGCGAGAGAAGGCTGGCACGGGCGCGTTGCTGCCCCCCACGCAGTGTGCGGCGCAGTGTGCGGCGCTGTCAGCAACCCGTGAGCAGTACAACTCGGCACACAAAGGCGAGATCAGCTGCAAGGAGGAAGGCGGATGGGAAGAGACGGGGGAGGTGCGGCTGCTGCTGCCTATCAAATGTCTAGCGACACGACACACGTAGCAGACGTGCAGACACCTCTACCCGTCAAGAGACACTTTCTAGAAGGGTGCGTCCCACACGCGTACATATATATGTATATTCGTGTGCGCACGGGTATGCACGCGTGTTGAGTTTCCTATACAGACTGGCACAAGAGAAATAACAGACGTGTATAGAGAGGAAGAGACACTTCACGTATGGAAAACGTCACACTGTACACATACATGTGGAAGAAATGAGACGCCTTTCTTCCTGTGAACGTTGGTCCCCATGCATTGCGCCTACGTAGGCGTCGAAGCCGCTGCGCCACCACGCATGCCTCCGAAGAAGCAAGACGGGGAGCAAAACAGCTCACGTGCAGCGGACGGAAAAGCAGCGGCGCATCACCAGACAGACGCCGGCAGTCAGAAACAGCACAACAAGTCCACAAGAAATGCAGCGTCTGCTGTGAACAAGCGGGAGAGGAGGGGTATACGTCAAGCCGCACCCGGGCCGCCTGCGTCAACATATATATATATATATATATATGCAAGATTGCACGAAGAGTTGCGGCAGCGGGACGTTGGTCGTCACGCCCCAGTAGCCGTCGAGCAGGACCGTTCAAGGGCGCGCAGTGGCAGCAAACGGAGGATCGCTATGCACGCAGCAACGGCACAGCCTCACACGCAGAAAAGCGACAGCTCCTGTAGCAGGAAAAGAGCAGCTGCAGAAGCAGCAGCACGCTGGCGAGCAACAACAGCAACCTCGAAGTCTACAGCGCAGCAGGGGCAGACCGTCAACACAACAGCAGCAGCGGCAGCAGCAGAAAAGACAGACCGAATATGCGTAAGTCGTTGAGGGGCAAGCGTGGGGCTTCGACTTGTGCAACACTGTCGATTTCCTTCTTCAACTCCGGAAAAAGGGTGTCCAACTTCCTCAGCGTGCGCTCGCCCAGAAACGCTCTAACGCTGTACGTACACCGCACAGGCAGCAGCACATCGCCCAGAACTCCACACACGCCGGCCGGAAGAAGCCCGCGGCCTAACACAGCAACATACCCACACGCAAAAACCTACTTACCCCTCGCCAATCACCTGTCGTGGAAATCCTTCACCCAAGCAGCAGCAGGAGCAGCAGCAGCACGTGGGCATACAACACGGCAATGCACGGCGCTGACTTGCCGACGCGTCGCTGCGCGCTGCCACACACATACTACGAAACATGCAACACGCCCACCCGTGGAACCTACACGCCCGCTCATCCGTAGGAAGGAGTCTTTCACTACATATAAACGGCTACGTACACATAGACGCCTCGGATACCACTCTAGCGTCGTACATGCATTCATGTACGCATACGTAAACAGATTTGCAAATCTAAATACTTCTCTATGCCTATGCATGTGGACATACATACGTATAAATACACACACGAATACACGTATGAGAAATGCTGTCATTCTCACACACAAAGACCCTCTCAATCGACTAAATCTTCAGCATCAGGCCGTGGCGGCTGCCGTATCCAGCTTGACTTGTTCACGCCGTAGAGCGGCTCATTGCATTTCCCCTTTTTGATGCGTATTTCAAGTAAAAAGACACGTGAATACGTTGACGCAACTATGGATACACGTATGAATATACACAGGCGCACACACAGAGACGACTTTACTTACTGTTGCTGTTGCGTTGCCGTTGCTCGTTTCAAAGCCCCACTGTTGCTGGGTATAGGCCCAACAACAGACAGCAACACGGGAGTGCTCGACACTTATTCCGTCGCTCTGGCTGGTCGCTCACCTGCGGTGGTATAAGGGAGGCCCCTGCGGTTGTTGTGACTGCTGCGGCCCGGCAGCAGCAGCAGCTCCAGCAGCACCACTTCCCGCCGCGCGCCTCGTACTTGACGCGGCAAGAGAACCAGAAGAGGCAGCAGGTACGCCGGCCGGTAAAGACGAAGCCGCAGCAGCTGCTCCTCCTCCTCCTGCTGCTGCTGCAGCGCCGTAGTCGATAAAACCTAGCACCTGGAGCCATGACGGGCTAACTGCGCACGGGAGGTCCGGCACGACGTACGGTGCCCAGTAAAACGGATCTGCAGCAGCAACAGCAGCGTTCCGACGTGCAAAGAGCTGCACTGCGTCCAAGCAGCAGCAACAGGAACAAGTGTGACTATCGGTGTACAGCAGCAGGCCCTCAGCAACAATGCGGCTGCGGCGCAGCACTGCAACAGCAACGGTTGCACCAGCAGCCCTGCAGCAGCAACAGAACAGTAGCAGCCGTAGTGCAGCCGAAAACAACACCAGCAACGAGCAGCCGAGACCCCCCCTGGGAATGCAGCGAGCTCCTGCTGCTCAAAAAAACTTTTTTATCACGTGACTTCTAATCCCTCTGTGTTCTCCACATGCACACACACACATACATAATCTTTGATCACTCCATATACTTCAACGTACAATATATATATATCCTCCTTAAGCCAAATTTTTATATGCGATACAAACGCCCCCCCACCAGCAAAGAACTTCAATCTACATGCCCCACGTGAAAGCAGTCGGCATATACATTTCTTCATCAAGATTTTCGTGTAGACACGAATATGCATATTATGGAGACTTGGAACTGCGGAGAGCGTTTGTCGTCTGCTGTCTCTTGTAAATGGCTAGGGGACACACGTCTCCGCGGCGGCCTGCATGCACCTACCTTTCTTCATCAACAAAGCTTCGCGCTTCCACACCGCAACCTTCTCGGCCCACGAGCCCTCCTGCTGCTGCAGTGACTTCCCCTCTGCGCCCTGTCGACCAGCTGCTGCCGCCCCCGCTCCTTTGCTGCTGCCGCTCGCTTTGGGCTGCGGCACAGGAGCAGCAGGCGCAGCAGAATCGCTGTCTGGTTCCTGCCCGTCCTGCTGCCGCTGTCGACGCGCATGTTGCTGCTGCTGCTCGGCAAGCTTCGCCGCTGCGGCCGGATCTCTGCACATGCGCAGCAGCAGCAGCAGCTGCTCTCCGTCCTCCTTCCTGAAGTGCATCCCGTCTGGTCCTGCACCACCCGCACGCGTGCCCACAAAATCACCTAGGCAGACTTCACCCAGCCACCTGTAGCATGTGCGTCTGTCTTCCGATCTACCAGTGCGTCTGCGTAGAGAAGTGCGTGAGCCTGTGCTCGGCTCGACGCTCACGCAAATTCATACATTCACACCTGCGACAATTGTTTATATACACGCGTTCAACACCTTACGAATGCAAGTACGTACACACATGCATGCGGATAATCCACACACACGTGCTTATACCCTCTCGCTAACTACTTCTGTACGTAATACACATATATACATATACGAGGGGAGGACCTACGTGTACGTGTATACGAACAGCGTGTATCCCCCACGCACCGTGTGCGTATATACATACGTATATGTATATATACACGCACAAATGGAAACACACGGTGCATCTTCGGCATCTTTTGTGTACAGTCACGCGAACGCAGATATCCATATGTTGGACTGTACACGTGTACAGAAATAGATATACATAAACATGGCCCGAGCGCCAGCGGAAATATCCTCTTGGTACGTTCGTCCGCCCCACATTTGCTGCTGCTGGTGCTTCTGTTGCAGGTGCCTGCTGCCCGCGCTGCCGCCGGCTGCCGCTTGCGGCGCTTGCTCTCTGGCGTCGCTGTTTAACCAACTTTGCTGCTGCACGCTACGGGGTCCCGCCAGAACCTGTGACTGTGCTCTCAGTAAGAAGATGTAAACGTCGTGTGCATGACTGTTCTTATGCGTCTCCACACAGGGTCCCCAGGTT
The DNA here is from genome assembly GCA_000727475.1 of Sarcocystis neurona. Taxonomy (NCBI): domain Eukaryota; phylum Apicomplexa; class Conoidasida; order Eucoccidiorida; family Sarcocystidae; genus Sarcocystis; species Sarcocystis neurona. The sequence continues at coordinate 571,030 of KL647301.1, read as the reverse complement.
GCTGGTGCTGCTGCAGGCGCACGCCACGCGCGCCTTGTTACGACTCAGCAGCGCTTCTTCGCTGCTTAGACGGACGGCAGTACTAATATCAACGACGACAGCAGCACAAGCGCAGTGACTTCCTCCCGCAAAGCAGTGTACAAACGCTTGACTGTTCCTGCGTTATACGCCTGCGTAGAGCAGCACATTTCCTACTTCGGTTCTATCAAGTGAACGTACAGACTGATAGTACACTTCAGAAGCCGACTACATGGGGAGAGGAATTCTTCGTCGCTGGCTCGGTGGCTATTATTGGTGTAGTCGTCTGGTGCATGCTCTCCCAATATGTGTGGAGCATGTACCCGTATGCGTAGCGCAAAATCTTCTGCAGATATTCCACGAACGTGTGCATCTGTGAAGTTCCAGGCCAAGTGCTGCTGCTCTCGTAATAATCTTGCGCCACAATGTCTGCACGCGCTTGGTAGACGTGCGTCGGTGTAGCGCTGAATTTACGCTCCTATATGTGTAGCCCTATGTACGAACACACGTACCGAAGTATGTACATATACACGTATGCACGAATGTACCTAGACATGTGTCTTCTACGTATACGTGGAGATGTCCGGGGGGTCGTCTGTGCATTCGGTAGTTATGAGTATATACTCTGTACGTTCAATATATACACTTATGTGCTGTTCAGTCAATATACATACATATATTATGCGTCGATGTGTGTTTACACATATGCACATATATGTACATATATATATTTATTCAAAATACAGATGTAGGCACGTGCACGGAGATGAATTTGTGTACCATTGCCGCACATTGCGCGTGAGATTTTCTGTACTCACCAGCAAGTCCTCCTGCTGTCGATCCAGCACCGTGGTTCGCAGCAGCGTCGTTGCCTGTCGCGGCAGCAGCAGCTCCAAACCCGACAGCCCGGTGTGCTGTACGTACACCGGAGTGGCGTGCTGCTCCATTTTCCCCGTCGCCGCTTCCGACGGCTGATTTGCCTGCTGCAGTCAGCACCCCCCCTCCGCTGTGAATTCCGGCGTTACCAAGCGGGCCTCTCTCGCGCGTGGTGGCAGCCGATGGAAGACCCCCCGCTGCTGCGTCGTGCGCTGCTGCAGCAGCAGCACTGCCTTTGCTTCCAGCAGCTCCGCCAAATTTGTCTGCCTGAGAGAAGAGCCCGCCAGCTCCCGTGCGACGGTCATGCAAGGCGCTGCTGCGGCCGCCGCCACCCGCCGCAGCTGCGGCTCCCTCTGCTGCTGCCACTGCAGGCCTTTCTTCGGCCGCACGCGCTGCAGCAGCCGCGTCCTCTGCGTCCTGCGCTGCTGCAGCAGCGAACTTCGCTCGCACTCGCTCGCGGAATTTCGTCCAGCACGTCTCGACCAACGCAGCAACACGACAGTACGGAGTGTCTGGCTGGTTATACAGCCGACAGTTGCTGATGATCAACTCCACGTCGGCGTCGAACGCTTCGAACGCTGAGAAACGCCCCGTAAGCAGCAGCAGCAGCAATGAAAGCCGCAGCGGCAACGAAAGCCGCAGCTCCAGCGGCGCACGCAGCAGCAGCTGCGGCAGAGAGAGCAGCGAGAGGCCCACTAAAGTCCTCAGCAGCATCAGCAGCAACACCGACAGCCAGAAGACACGCGGCAAGAGGCAACGGCAGATGCAGGAACAGCAGCTACGGCAGCTTAAGGGGCAGCCCACACACAAACAGAAGCAGCAGCAGCAGCCACGGCAAAAAAGGCAGAGCACCGGGGACAGCAACAGGAGCGGCGTGAGAGCAAGCGCAACTGTCAATGGAGTCGCACCTAGTTCCTTACTTGTATATTCTCGGCTCCGAATTTTCTGCCTGATTTTCTCCATGTACATAGGCTTCTGCACGACGATGTAGTAATCAGGCACGAGATTTTTGTCTACGGCGTACGCGAACAGCATCTTCTTGTCTTTCTTCTGCAAACGGGTGAGGGCATCCAACAGCACTTGGCCAGCTCTGCAGGGTGCTGCTGCGGCTGCGTCTTCTCCAGCTGCTGCGGCACTGCCGTCTGTCAGCAGCTGCTGCCCAATACCAGCAGCGCTGCTCCCTCCTGCCGCTGCTCCTCCATCATGTCGAGTCATGGACAACAGGCGCCCCCCATGCTCGAGTCCCCGCGCGCTGCTGTTGCTGTGCTGCTGCAGAAGCAGTGCCGCTGCTGTAGCTCGCGTCGACCGTGTGGTTGGCAGCAGCAGGTTGCCGCCGCCTGCGGCGCTGTGTCTGCTGCTGGTGCGCACGCCCCCCAGCGCCAAAGAGCCTGCTGGTGCTCCGGCGGAGCCAGGCACTCCATTTGCTGCTGCTGCTGCAGGCGCTGCATGTCCAGGCGCTGCAGCGGCAAGCGCCCGCAGCCGCGCACGAGCTGCTCGAGCAGCAGCTGCCGCCGCTCCCCGCTTGCTGTTGCTCCCGCTGCCATGTCGTCTGCCGCTGTGTCCGCCTGACGCAGCAGGAGGATGTGGCCGCACAGCAGCGACGGGCAGTCCAAATGAACTGCCGGGCGGAGGAAACAAAGGCACTCCCAACGGGACGTGCATTCTCTCTCCGGAATTTCGATGCTCCTCTCCTCCTTCTCCGTCTCCTGTTACTTCTGCCGTTTCCGCTCAGTTCATCGTCCAAGGCGTGCCACGTCTGCGTCAAGCACACGAAGCAGAAGCCTTCACCCTGCTGCGCTCTTTCTCAAGCACCTTTTTTCTTGTTATTTCTGTGGCTAGCAGTAAACTCCACAAGCCTTCGGTCTCACGAATAGAAAGCAAGCAAACTAACACGGCACTACCGCGCCTCAGCGCGGCACTCAAAAGCCTATTGCCTTCCTCCTGTTGTGAAGACCTAGACAAATTCTATACAGAAATACCCAGCTTATTCCCTATCCGCTATTCACGTCTTCATTGCCTCTGTGCACTTCTCCCCTCCACATGCAAGAGCTCTCCCTTTGTAGTCCTCGCTTTGCTAAAAATGGACATACGAATATACCAGCATATACATCGACTACTGCATATTCACAACTAATACAAATTAAACAGATGTGTGCTATACAGAGACATTTTATTCAGTACGCACATACGTAGAAGGTATGTGTAGAGAGCCTCCCCGTTTCCTCAACAACAGAGGGTTTGAGGCACGAGACCCCCCTTCACGCAGCGGCAGCCTGTGCCACCGCCCGCTGTGTCATCTTACAAGACACCGACGACGTTCGAAGGAAGCCAAATCTTCACAACAAACAAAGAGACGCTCTATACAACGTATACATCAATGTATATATATATATATCGCAGAGGGAGAGGCGGTACACCGGAGCCGGAAACACTGTCTCGGTTACGCTCACCCATACCACAACACACACAACAGAGTCGCATAGAGGCCGTTTCTGTCGGATGCTGATGGCCTTCACACAAATGGCAGGAAGAGCATGTCCGTAGTAAGATGGGATCACACAAATTTCACAAGCAGATGGGTCCGTAGCAAGCCCTACGAAGAAGGTAGGCCATCCTACCGGGAGCGTAAAGGTTGGATAACGTCCGCTCAGAGACAGTGGGTTGACATGTATATGGACATGAAGGTAAACTAACACATAAATAAACTGCACCATATACTCACTTACGCCGAGAATTGTTATGGGCTTAAATACAGGGTAAAGATACTTCGAAGTTACGTAGCAGGCGAGCCAAGGGATGCACGCGGACTAGCTGGACATCGCAGCATTCAGCACGCAACTAGCATACCCATTATTCACAAATACGCTTGCATGCGTGCACATCAGTAGATATTTACGTTCAACAGGTTTACGAACATGTATACGGGTACAACAGCTGCGGTACGTGCCTGTATCGATTGATACGGATGTACGCGTATATTTACTTTTGATAGGCATACACACGTACGCCTGAGCGTAGGGAACATTTTTGCATTTACACATTCGTACGTGTAGATATTTACAGGTGCAGAGCAGCCACCTGCGGCCGTGCAGAGGACAGTAAAGACGCTACCGAGGCGTATTGAAGCCGTCTTATCTTCCCTGCAGGACCTGCTTCGAAAGCACGTACTTCTCCATGTTTACGTACACACACGTACACCTTCATGCAGGTTAACGGCGGAAGACGAATCACTACGGAACAAAAAGCAGCTACAAACACGCGGACCAAGATGTGGAAAGTAGAGATCCAGCTCCACGCCAGTAACTGTCGACGAAGAACGTCCTTCGCTGGATAGGCTATGCTAGAGCTGAAAAGAAAAAAGCAAAGACACAGTCCTGAGGCAGCTGCTGCTAACACCCGCACCGTTCAGAGCAGTTAGACGACGCAGTCCTGTTGGCGCATGGAGGGGTCAGCGATACCAACAAGCTCTCCCAGGCTACGAGAGGCCTAGAGATGCGAAAATACAGTTTGTCCGGCATTAGCAAGGAGCAGAAGCTGATGCAACAGCAACGAAGCAGCAGGCCGGCAGCTAGGGCATAGAAATTTAGAGTGCGGCAGTAGCCACACCGTCGCAGGACGGGCGCCCCGGAGTTGCGACTGCGGCGGCAGCAAGAGAGTACGGCAGCATACTAACTAGCAACACGAAAGCAATTACAGGACATGTCGCAAAGAAATCGGTATCGGCAATTAAACAGCCGACCACAGCCCCAGCTTCACCAGAACCGCACATCAGCAGCGGGTAGCTACAGTGACCCACACGGCAGGCATCTACCGTTGTTGGTCAGCACCACCAGCGGTATGAGGAAGAGGGAGACGAAGCATGGCGCGCGAGAGAAAGAGACTGTCGCCTGAGCGAGCCAGTTGCAGCGGTGAAAACCGAAGGGAGATCCGTAGGACCGGGGAAGCGCTTGTCGTAGACCAGAAAGGAAAGCCTGTGAAAAATTGAAATATAACGTGTCCTGCGGACAGGATAGATAGGGAGACCCGGCGAAATCCAAAGGTATAAACTATATATGTAGACAGGAGCGGGTATGTCTGATCAACGAACAGACGGATACGGGAAAAGAGCGAACAAGACAAAAAGTGCCCGTGTTTCACGCACGCGAGGAGGACAAGCTCCCTGCTAGAGCGGACGTGTACAGAAATTTAGAGAGCACAGGGCTAGTCTCTCCGCTATACGAGTGGCTACTTCGACAGCGCACAAACAGGTAAAGTAGGGATGGAAGAGAAGCCGATGCATGTTGTTGCACAAATAATACGTAGTACTACCTGAGAAATCGACGCCGTTGAACGCCTACCAACTGACAGCGCCGCCAGCGCATGCGGGTGCTGTGGAGGCAGTGTGCTCGCCACGCAGTCTTACGAGTGGTACGTGGGTAGCTGCAACATCAACAGTGGTAACTAGCGAGGGGAAAGCGTTTTACAGACGTGCTGCTTTAAGACCTCCGGCACCGCAGACAAATATGTATACGTACTTATTTACCCTCATTTAAGGACAGATTTGTATGTGAGTGGTGTCTGCATGATTAGGTCTGCTTCCACAAAGCACATGGCGTGAACCTACAGTATGCGCATGGGTACACAGCTGAAGATGTATACATGATGTATAGTCCCGTCATCTGTGCAGTCTCATGCTGCTCACCTAGCAGACCTCTACATGGCATGTAACGAATGTCTTCCAGTCATACTTACCAAGACTGGCAGACAGAGGCGTTTCTCTACTGACTTACCATATATCAGTAAATATACTTAAGGATGTATATGTATATCGTGACGAATAATATTATATTCTCCTACGGGGAGGAGGCAGTATAGTTCAGTGTTTGTGCGGGGGAAATTCCCCCGCAGCATACGAAACTGACGTCTACGCGCTCGTGGAGCTGCCACGGAGGTACACATATGCTTCCCTACCCTTGTGAAAATACGTGTACCCTTCCAGGCAAACGCTAGTGACTCGTATGTCACTAGGCACGGCTGGCAAGCAGAACGAGTGCAGAAGCCGCCGCTGGCCAGCAGCAGAAGAACAAAAAGAAGCGTTCTCTATGTGTCATACACTGGGTCAATACGCACACCGTGTGCATTGGTACGTGTTCGACCTGATTCAGAAGGTACGCAGATTTCTCCAAAAATCCTCTTCTTCTGTCCTGTGTGCGATTATCGTCTTCAGTCCCGTAGGATTCTTCGCACTATTCGTGGGGGGGGATGTACACATTCCCATGGCACGTATAAAACCACTGGAGCAGGTTGCTGCACTCGAGGTATGTAACCGGTGGACGGCAATCATGCCATCTTCTTAATCAGCAACGTACAGTGTGGTCGAAGAAGGGTTTGTATGGACAAACAGCAGGAAACAGGGGAACAGCTGACAGGCACTGCTCCACGCGGTACGTGGATAAAAGTGTCGACAACAGGTCAATAACCGACAGGCTCCGCAGAATGTACTGTGCGAGGGGCAAAACGAGAGAGGTCTCCTCTGGTAGAGCAGAGGTGTGTGCACAAGGATCTGTGTAAGAAGGAGCGTTCACGCTGAGTGCGTGTGCATTCACCACCAATAATGTACACTTTAATTCATATTCATGTACGCAGCTGCTGGAGAAGAGACTTGAGATTGTCCGTATGTTTGGTACAATCACACAAACAGTACACGTGCAGGCGTGGGAACACACTTACGCTTCAGTTTGTCAGGTGGGCAGACGTTGGACGTACACTGTGTGACGGTACGCGCTCATCAAACTCCAAGGCATGCCGTGATTCACGTTCAATGAGTACCGTTGTCCTTCTCGCAGGGGCACGTGCAACACGAATATTTCTGTTGAGATATCATACATATATATTATGTATAATATATATATATATATATGTACCTAAGTGTACATATGTATGTATCTATATGTATATACATGTGTTTACATATGCATTTACGCTTGGACGTGTGCGTGCGCTTATCAGTGCAGGCGTCTGCGTCAGCCTCCCTGCACAGTCGTCGGACGAAACGCAGCCCCTCCAGGTATACCTCTACTTACCTCGACTCATTGTGTAAAATATAAAGATGGGGGTCCTGCTGTTAACGCATGTGGTGTAACGCCACGTGTTCACGCCCTTGGACACTCTGAGGGCGCGGATGACTGGTTAATAGTGTGTAGCTGGGTTGAATCACCCTGTACCGCGCTTTATGCATTCACAAGACGTGCGCATGCGTGTGTCTGAGCGTAGGTGCCTGTGTGTACCTTTTCCGCGCGAGCGTTGCTAGCAGTACGTCGGAGTGTACGTACACGTGAAAGAATTTTTGTTACGTCAGCACGAAAAAGCAAGGGAGGTAGCCGTAGTTCTTCCACAAATGTGTGGTGCTCGTGGATGCTGGCTTCAAGCTGGTAGTTGAACAGACGACACTGATGGCGTTGTGACTATACCTACGCCCATGAGACTCGCTGGCTGCAAAATCTACAACCGTGATTTCCGCACAGGTAGCCAGCCAAGAGAATGATTACGTCTTCTAGGCGTTATGGCGCGTGACCCATAGCTTCGACACATTTTACCAGTGTGACAGTTACCTGTTTTACTGGAAGATGTACGGCGGCGTTCGACTCAGAGTCTTGGTGAAGCTGGGCCGCATTATAGATTGATTACGCTGAACGCATTCCGTCTGGCGTCTACGACTTGTGCACTGAAGAGCTTTACACTGGGAGAAATAATTTCGCACACAAGCCCTCACGCTAGCTCACCCAGGGCGCCTTGGAGTTTCAAACGTCGTACACGGTCTTGGTACATCTGAATGCTGCGAAGGGATATCCACAATCGTGTTGTCTGTGGAGAACACATGGAGACATACATACCGCACACGTACCGCCGCTGCGTGTCTGTTTGTGTGTGTCAGTACACACACTTGCCAAACGGCGGCCTCCCGCCCGTGTTTAGCGTGGTCGCAGAAGAGGTTGTATCGGCACAAAGGAATCCACGTATGTGAAGCACTCAAACTTGAAGTAGGGCTGTTATGCAGGTAAAATTGTGGGGACGGGAAAATCGAGTTATCAAAAGCGCCACACGTAGGACGCAGTTGCGTCGGGGCTGGATGTTGCAGCGGGCTGGGCCGCGTTAACACGCTCCCGACGGGGTCACCTCGCCCCCGCTGCCCGCCACCGTCGGTTGCTTACTCTGTTCATTGATGACATTATCTGAAAGCATTCACATTCCTCTACCAGAGGGTGCGTTTCTTGCGGCCTGAAAGTGTTTCTTCGTCACCCATTTGGAGAAGTGGTTCTTTACTCGTCGAACATAGACTAACACGAGAGGGTAGAAGCGTCTCCGCGCTTGCATACGTCAGTCATCGTTTCCAACGTATCCTCGAACACGGTCCTGTCAAGCCCCGAGTTACCGGGCGACATCACATCTTCCTCGCCTCAGTAATGTATCTGTTGTTACCTTTCGCACCCGCGACGCGCGTAGCGGCGCATGGATTCTCTTCTTGTCTGTGTGTACGCTGCGTGTGTGCTGTATAACAGTGATGCGTTGTGGTACTGTCTTGGAAATTCCTTCTCTACAGGTCTGATAAGTTCCAATGCAGTGTGTAGAAATGTTGGAGAGCCATTCTATTAACTGAGGCATCGCTTAGTCGTGCAGTGTGTAGAAATGTTGGAGAGCCATTCTATTTACTGAGGCATAGCTTAGCAAACTGGACTGTGCGCAAGAATGCGCGAGGTCATCTCTAGCTGCCGCGAGCACGTTGACCATCGTTATTCCCGTTCTGTATTTCCCCTAACCGACGATGGTCGAATGACCATTTCCTGCCCCTTTCGGCCTGTGCCCCGATGCCTTAAACCGTTCCAGGTTTTCAAGCACGTGAAACTCTCTGTCCCCACATCCGCGGATGACCTGCCTCGTTTGAGCTGCCGTTTGACGACGGAAAGGCTGCATCATGACCTGCTTTCCATTTTCGCACAGGCACAGTATGTTGAGAGAGACGCATTTGCCAGGCATGTGAACCAGGTCTCTTCTATATCGGATTTCCATACACATCTGTACACACTACTCTCACAGCGGAACTAAACGTAACTCTCATTAGATGACTTCCCTTCTACTGTCTGTTTATGAAGGTAAGGAAGACGAGGTGATACCAAATATGCGAGGCAAGTAAAAGACGAGAGTACCCAGCGTTTCAGTTAACAGGTTGCACAAATTATGTGCTGTTATGGAAGGCTTATTTGCCAGTTGCTTCTCTACGAACGAAGTAGGAACTGGTCGCGATCTACTCGTAAACGCCAGAGGTGGAAGCGTGAATGTTTGCCGGCGGACGTTCAATTTTACTTGTCCGTGGTGGTCGAGGAAGGCAAAGGCAAGCGAGAAAGATTATCACGAGAGAAGAAATGATTAAGCGCTTGGTATGAAGGGGGAGTAACCAGAAATCCTGTGTGTCGCGTCAGCGACAGTATGCATTCCGTATCTGCTTGACGTAAGTACACTATCGTGCAGACGTGTGCGCTGTGGGCTTTGTCTGGTGCGCTGCACAACGAAACACAATTTTCACGCAAATCTAGTTGGAGAAAGTTGTATTTGTGACTCCCTACGCATTTGCGTGGAAGGATGAAGCATTTACCATCTACTCGTGCGAGTCTTATTCCTTCAACCGTGGAAAGGTGAATTTTACTTGAGTGAAATTCTCTCAAACTGTCTACGGAGAACCCCTGGATTAAAGACACAATGGCAAGCACCAGTCGTATTCTGATTTTCGGCAGCAGAGGCGTGGGAAAAGCGCTAGCGCACCGCCTGATCGACGGCGGCGCGCGTGTGCATGTCTGCTCATTGCATAAAGAGAGTCTTTTGGCGTTGAAAGAGAGCGTGGAAAGTAGAGGAAAAAAGGATTCCCTCTCCGTGTCCACCTGCGACGTCATGAAGGTAGGGGTGTCGATGCACAGATGCGCGTAAGTGGAGGAACTTACTTTCCTGAATACTGCATTCCATTGAGTCAGGCATGCCACACTTTGCCACGTCGTCCGCGGCCGACGCGCCTTCGACAGGCTTCGGCCCTGGGGAATAAGCAAAGTTGAATTCGTCTACCATCGAAGACACACACTGCCGGTCCAGCACGGAGACAGTGAGACTCTAGGGCTCTTCTTGAGGTCAACACACCCTGCACATCATTGCTGGCCAAAAACACGTTGTCCTACTCAACGCTAAAGGCACAAACCACACCCGCGTAAAGAGTAGTGTAGGTCTTTTTCACAGTGATTTCTTCGTCCATAGTCGCGGCAATAGTACGTTTCCCACTCCCGTCCACAGGCAAATATCTTCTCTTCCTTCTTTCTAAAGCTCGTGCGAGTGTGTGGCTCCACACCAAATAAATGGATTTGTGCAGAGCCGTGGAAAATTTCACTGCTCTATTTATGCGGCCATAATTTCCGTATTCGCGCCTGTATTTTGTGCAGTGGTCAGGATGTAATTCTGTACTCTATACACAATTCAAGGATAAGTGCGCCTGTTTACCGCTGTAACGCCTCTATAGTGCATTGCTTCTGGTTATGCTACATATTTGTTCCACATTTTTAAAGTTTTACATAGAAGAGGTCAATAACCAACTTGCCCACTGCGCTACAACTGCACAGTTGCCCTCCACATATTTGTAAAAAGGCGCGACCGCGCGTGTGTATGTCAATATTTTGTCGTTTCCTCTTATCGGACACACTCGGAGCACAATCTCTCGTCTACAGAAAACACCAATAGGCAGACTGAGTCCTCATCGTGGCCATTCCATATGCGCCGTCAGACCAGCGCCTTACGTTTAGAATCAATGAACTTACACTCGGCTCTTTATGCAGACGCTTTTTGTCAAGTCGTCTTGTCTAGTAAGGCAGCATTAACTCCCTTGCACTGTCGTGATACAAGTTCACACTACTTCCGGGTTCACACCCATTTCCACACTGTCTATTCGCCGGAAGATAGTCACTCGCTGGTAGCACAGTGAAGATCCATTTTTCCACTCCACGGACACATTTGAGCCCCAGTCGCTTGCTACCGTAGTTCTGGGTGCAGAACTCCAGCGCCACTCTACGGGATGGTATAAATCCACGTTTGTCCAGTTCCGCTCGTCATCTGAGACCAGTGGCACAACACAACTTTCCCTGCACTTAGGCAGACTTCCATTTGTCTTCGTCAGAAGCTCGCGCTTGCTAGAGCTTCTGTTTGTTGCCCAACATCCCCACAGGACAAAGAAGATGCCCGCCTTTATTGTCGATCGTCTAGCTTCTCTCGAATGCCTCTCTCTTCGTCATGGCAATAGAAGCGTTTCATATATGGAGCAAGCGAAACTGCTCTGCGTCCTCCTTGCAGCCGTTAGGCGTCGAACTGTTGCAACAGCGCGCGTACGCGATGTATCGACATGCGTGTTAGTACACGAACGTATTTACTCTTGAGTGCGCGCTGTTAGTGTTGCTTCTACCGCATCGTCGTCTTCAGTCGAGCTTGCGCAAATATAGAAGTGACATGTGATTATTCACGGTTGCTTCTGCTGAGAGACGTTTAGCCCTCTAAGTAGTACACTTACGGTTATCACTGGTTGCACTGACCATAAGTGAGATATGCAGTAGTAGTTGAAACAATGCTATTTCCTGCTTGGTTTAACGAGCTCCGGAGGCAACACGTCAACTCATATAGAGAATTTGACGGCTGACCCACAATCCGTAGCCTCGGTCTGCTGCACGCTTGTCACTCGAAAAAAGCAACTAACATGCACATGTATATATATATATATATATAGAGAGAGAGAGAGTGAAACAGAGAGAGGAAGAGATATTTGATCATGAGCATATGCATACAACTGAAGGCGTACATACCGGTACGGTATGTCATATGTGCCTACACATCGGCGTCTGTAAGTACCCATTTTCTAACCGCTAAACATGCGTGAAAGCCGACCGCCCTGAATTCAGAAAATACAGGTAACATTCCTCCTCTGAACTTCTTTGCTTTGACACAGTCGCGTCTGCTGTGTATATAGTTTCAAGACTGTGTGCACAAGCGCAGCCAAAGCAAACCACATGTTTTTGTAAACACACAATCTTAAATGTATAGCTAGGTCGATACGCGTATATGTTAAGACTCTATTATCATACAACCTTACACGTCCACAAAGCTGAACAAATACATATCGACCCCCCAATCAAGCCTTTGACTACCTCGAAACATGTCCACCTTATAAGGAATATGTGAGCATAAAAAATACGTGTGTGAGGACACATCACTACAGAGATACATTTACACATATCTCGGCAAAAATTGTGAAGTCACTTCATTCGGTGACCCGCCGATAACAGCGTTCCCCTTGCCCTGTGCCACTGGAGTTTCCGTTATAATGTGCATCTGCTCGAATGCCTAATTCTGCAGCTCTGTCTCGCTCTTTCCGCCACACACGCTTAATATGTACACAACACCGAGCAACCCGTCTGCGTACGAGTACGCCCACACACTAGTACACCTGCGAATGAGCACGGATATTTGAGAACCGTAGTGCTTCTCAGTATTAATATCGAAATGTGGGGTAGACTAAAATTTCTTATACGTAAGTGTATATATATATTTATATATATGTGAATATGGTTCAGGAGGACAGCATCCGTGACAATGTCCTAGGAGCTTGTGAAGCCCTAAATGGTCTGCTCAATGGCGTGGCTTTTGCAGTCGGTTCAATTCCCTTGCAGCCGCTGCAAAAGGTTACGCGGCTGGAAATGATCAAACATTTCACCTTAAATACTGCGGCAGCTTTCGAGGTTGTCCAGGCTGCGGCTCCTGCGTAAGAGAAGTGCCCAGAGCAACAGCGGCTTTGCTGCTCGTCTTCCGAGTGGACTACGTGAAGGTGTAATCGTACACAGATTTATGCATATATGTCGTTAGACGTACGTATAGGTGTGTGCCTATATAAATACATGTAGGTATGTGTGTGTGTGTGTGTGCGTGTGTGTGCGTGTGTCTGCACGGTCATGTGTGTCATGGGTACGTGTCCTTGCGTGTGTACCTGTGATGTGACATTGTCCAGATGTGTGTCTAGGCTTGTCTGGTGAGTAAGGAGGCGTGTACATCCGCGTGGGTAATTTGTGTGTCTCTATGTATCGACGCGCTGATCAATAGCCGTGTACGTGTCCGTGTGAATTCATATTCACCAATGCACAAGTAGACTACTTAGGTGAATGCGTAAGTACACATCTGTGTGTATATACATATACAAATACATGCACCGCTGTTGCAGAGCTAGTGGTCAACTCAGGGACATCTTACTGTGTAAATGGAGGACTTGTAAACTGTATGAATGTTACGCGTACGCGTGAGTTAGTGTTTCGCGTGCGCTGTCCAGAATATATATATATATATATATTCGTGTGTCGACAGTTCTGCAGGGGTAAGATTTACGTGCCCTAGTATAGGTGCCCAGTTAGCATATATGTCATTTATATGCAAGTAAAAATATATTTGTATGTGGAGTGGCCCCACCAGAATAATTCTGAATACACGTGTGTATACATGTATGTATACATATATATATATATGTATATGCACAGCGAATTCAGGTGTTCCTACGGCGATTACGATATAGATGGATCTGCAGATGCAACGATATGTAGGAATTATAGCTTTCCAGCGACAACTGCAAGAGACATACCCGCGTGTGTCTGCCCATTATAGTAAAAGCTGTGTCGTCCTGCCTGTGACAAACGTGAAATACACATGTGCGTATTGATATGTGCGTATGCACAAGTATGGCACTGAGGGCAGAAGAGACTTCTTAGAACTACAGAGATACGCACACGTAATCGTATATCATACTTACATGCATACCACCGTATATGTCTGCATGTATATAGAAGTGGATATGCAGTATGCCTGTGCACGTGTGATACCTGTATGTGTGTGTGTGTGTATGTGTGTGTGTGTGTATGTGTGTTATATTACGTCTGTACGACTGGATGAATATGTGCCTGTCTGTGTTGTGCCCGTATGCAGGCATGTGTCCTGCTATGTCCTTGTGTGTTGTGGGTTTATGTGTTTGAGGGCCGCTACGTCATCAGCCGGACGTCGGAAACTTGTACATATGTATGTGCGGCTGTTATGAACACGTATGCATTTGCGCTATGTATCCAGGTGTATGTGAGAAAACTTCACCCTTGCGGTCTGTGTAGGTTAGAAAAGACGAAGGGATCCGTCGTTCTCTTCTCTTCCGTCGCCGCCAGACAAGGCTTTAAGAATCACGCTGCCATCGCAGCAGCAAAAGGTGAGATCTTGGCGTGTGCACCCGTGCAGTTGTGATATGCCTTCCCATATCCAAAAGCGTATCTTCAGAATAGTACACGCTTGTGCACTACACCTGCACACAAATCTGTGCGTGTGCGCGTGTATACCGGTGGATGTCCGTCACGTGGAAGAACGTAAATTCGCTACGTACGCGCCTGAATCTGCAGAACGATGTACAACCTGTGGTCATTCATGTGTCACTACACCTCTCTGTGTACGCGCATGTGTACGTATGTGTGCTTCTGTGTACGTTTATTAATTCTCTATTAGTACATTTGTCAGTATGTTGACGAAGGCGTATTAACCTATTTCGATACATAAAGGAGCGCACGCGTCTGATGAAGTCTTCAGTGCTCGTTGGATTCTACATACGTATAGGCATGTGTACGTACGTGTCACATTTTTAATATGTGTATATATGTAAGATACATGCCTCAATAAGCAGAGAGAAGCACGTCGTCTTCCCTTGTCCGGCTCCTTAGCAGGGCTCGCAATTGATTGGTACTATCCTTATATAGGCAACGCAGTCTTTTAACATGTACAAGCATACACGCATATATATATATATATATATGTTTGTATATAAATGTCTGTGCGTGCGCATATGTACATATGTATATATATTTCAGCCACCTTATGATTAGTGGTCACTTGCTGACTGCGCCAAAGTTTCAGCGACAAGTCAGCAGTTCTCTCTCTAGCTGGAGAGATGGCTGACGTGCTGTCACTAGTCGTATCTGTAGTTTCCTGCTACACCGTCGATGCATACACATATATGTTTGGACGCGCGTGTGAACTATGTGCATGTAAAAACTCATACATCTCACGCAGCGCATTTTTGAGTAGGTCCAGGATATTTGCAGATTATCGTAGAGAAACACTTCTGTAGCTGTAAAGTTAGTAGAGGTAGTTAGAAGAGGAGTCTTGGCGGCAGTGTCGGAGGTGCAAATATTTAAGTTGCACATATAGGTGTACCACTAGCCTGTTAACATACACATATATTAGTGTATGCTCAGCAGTGCATTCGGTCGCTGCACTGGGAAGAAAGTGCGCATGGTACTCACACCACTGTTACGCAGAACCGACTCCATTGCTGTCTCGGCACTCGTTCGGAGGTACCCGCCCTGTTGTCTCCCACCTAAAGCCATGCACAGAGAGATTGTCGTGGTACGCGGCTTCGCTTGCGTTCCATTTCTCTTCATTTCAGCATCGTTTTCTGTCTCTTTTCGTTGTCTGTTGTCTCAGCCTCACACGCTAAAATGTACGACTCTCCTGTGTGCGTTTCCAGGTGTTTCTCTTCCTGGTCCTTTGCTTCTTCCACGGTCTTTACGTGGCTTTGTGATCTCCAGTAGGTATTGATCACGGATGAATTACGTCGGTGTGCGAAGGGTTGTCGCGTACTTCCACTGCGGATGACTGCTGAATGTGGGCCTCTGCTCTTCGATGTGCTCGAGCGCTCCGCTGGCCTCACGAACACAGAAGTCTTCTATGTGAACCAAGGTAGCTACGCAGCTCTTCGACGTACACGGATTTTGCATGTGTCCGTAGGTGCCACCCCATCAATCACTCTTCCTCCTCTACCACGTTCCAACACGAAGATGCGTTGCTAGATGTGTGTCTGTACTGTCGTAGGAGCTGTCGAGTCACTCACGGTACAGATGGCTGCTGAACTAGCTCCTGCTATTCGTGTGAACTGCATTGCCCCGAGTCTCACAAACACCTCCCTGGTGCAAAATATTGTCACGAAAGCCGGTCAGGCATCGTACGCCCATGCGCACCCGCTGAAACGGTAAGACTCCCGCGGAAAAAGCAGTTCCGTGCACATCCTCCCTGCGGCAGTCTCCCAGTACCCACGGATATATACAAAGATATCTTTAGGGGGCGTACGCGTATCGCGTGCGTATGCGTGACTGCGTGGAAGCTGAATGACAACCAGCTTTGGTCACGCCTGCAAGCGTCCGTTATGACGTGAAGATAGAGGAGTGCTTGATCGCAAACGGGCGCGCCCAAGGGATCACGGCCGTGCGTGAGCCGCAGAAGTGCGTACTTTGTATGCAATTTGTGGGACACCGTCTCAATGCGTACGCGTCCTGAGAGTCTTGAAGAGGTAAACGCCGAGACTGGTTCGGTAACTTCTGCGCAGAGAGGAAGTTTGACCTAAAGCGGCACCGACGGCAAACACACCCGTCCGACATCGGAGGGCACTAATGATGAGTTGCATAGGCCTCGAATACTTTACCCCATCGGGAAGAAATGTCGCTCACTATTTCAGCACACATCTAGACATTCATAAGTCAGCGCCCTCCGTGCAGGTGAGTTCCTTTTATATATATATATATGATTTTGTCCACGTGTGTCTGTGACAGCACGATGACACACGGTTTCTGTCAGTCACATATTTGTGGTGGACGCACCAGAAGTAGACTAAGATGCGTTTAAAATCCCAGCCGCGCATTCGCGTGCGAACCGACGGTACACTTCATGCACCTCAGCGCAGTAGTTATAATTGTACACATAGACAGGTGGCCTGGAAATGAGATGGACCTACGTTCGTATAGACATATTTGTCCATGAAAAACGCTCACACGTGCATAAATTTAGTTTGGCAACGTTGTCAAGCGCCTGCCTTTGCAGCATCGGAGAGCCGGAGGACGTGGCAGCAATGGCGGCCTTCCTTCTCGGGCCGGATGCGACGTGGATAACCGGACAGGTCTGCCTCTGTTCACAAGAAAAATTTCCTAGCACAAACGATGTGGAGTGTCAACGAGGGAGACAGTGCCCGTGATCCCCAGCTGAGTGAGAAGTTGCCAAGTGGAACTGCGTTTTTTGAACCCGCCATTTTCGCCTTCACGTGCCACTTCCGCACGGCTTTGAGCTCTGCCGCAGTGTACGAGCCCTAATTCACAAGAAATGCGTGCACACTTGAACACCCTGCCGACGGGATACGCCACTATTCTTCGTAATAGATTATCTTCCAACTTTCGCCCACGACTGAAATCCGTCGCTGAAACGGGCTGGTGTGTTACACGGCGTGGCTGGCTTACGTCTGATTCAAGACTCTTAGCCTGCTTTTGTAACTACCACGAGACGTGCAGCAAGTTCTGCACTCCACTGCTTAGCTGCTGTTGCGATCCTTCGCTGCTGAGAAAGCTTTTCATCTAGATCATAACAGATACCCATTCTACCTCCAGAGTATCAGCCGTGTCAGTCCACTTCTAACTAGACAGCTGATTTTGGGCATGTGTCCTTATTCTTCGGTGTCTTAGTTGCAGAAATCTTGTTAGCTGAGCCTCTCAGCGTGGACCACTTTCTTCCGCTACACATATGAATGAACGTGGAATCAACGTCCCCCTCATCTGGTTATCAAACAGGTGAATGCACACTGTGGCGGTAACTGTCTGTGGCTCAAGTCTTAGCCGTCAACTGCCTCCAAACACCCGGCTTCTTCGACATGAGGCTTGAAAGTACGAGGATATGCATAAATCCATGTAGGTGCGTACATGTATGTAAGTACTCGGTCGCGTCCAAAGGCTATACGTCTGTGGTGGTACGTTTATGTGTAGGATATTTAGGCGGGTACACTTGTAGCTACGACATCTATGCAGTCGCTGTGAGGTGAAGGTGGAGCACGATTGCCGCACAAGTGACAGCTGGATGCAGGTTAAAGCGGAGCGTTTTCCAGGCAGTGCGATCGCAGCTATACCCATACACTCATGGAATTCTGGCTCTGTTGCGTGCACGCACATTGTGTAAATATTTACGGACTTGTTGCTTCAGAGCTCTTGTTCCGTGTCTCTCTCTCTGTCTCTCTCTCTCCATACACACACACACACACACACACACACACACAGTTTTAACCGTGTGTGTCTGGGTGTCTTTGTGTGAATACGTACTTTTCCATTAAAAGATATCTGTAGGTTTCCGAGCTTGGAACTCTCTCAATCAACAGCTGGCAAATGACGCACTTGATTGATTGCTGATCTGCCGATCTACGCAGACGCATACGTCTCTACGTAGATAAATATATCTCCCTACATACATGTTCAGGAATACGTGTTCCTCTCTCTATTCCTGCCGTATCTACGCGTATGTTTAGACGCACGCCTATTTCGTTCTGCATTACGTGGAAGTCTACTTCCTGCTGGAGGAGTCTTCCGCAGAGTCCGCCTGCAGGGACACTTTCACGTACACCTGAAACAGCCTTTGAGTATTTGCGGTATTGTCACACGCCTATCCCTCACGATTACTCATTCAGCAGAAATCCTAGCGCTGGTTACCTTCCTTCTCCTCCCTCTGTATATATACGAATGTGAATCCTTACGTCCACGAGCAGACTGCTGCTGCGTCCTGCATGATTACCATGCAAGCACCGGAGGCTGCTGCGATGCCCCTGCCCCCTTGCAGTACACGAGTGACACGTTTGCGTTCGCTTTTGCGTTTAAAAATCTCCAGTAAGGCAAATATTTGTGTGGAAAAGGCGACCAAAATGAAAAACTCACAATTCTGGTGTGACTGCGGCTTGTCTACTACCAGTAGAACAGAGTGACCATCTTCGTCTATTACACGTTGGCACTTTTTGAGAACTAATAGCAGAGGGCTCTTTCTGCCGTCAGGGCCTCCTCCTGCCGCTGCCATTTCTATTCTTAGTAATAATACTACTGGTACTCATACGACGACTATCGGTATGACTGCTAGAAAAAACTACAGCGGATGCTAGTACGCGTACTGCTACACCACACAACTCGCAGTACTGCTGCCGCAACTACAGGCACTCGTATTTCTCTCTGTCCCACTGCGGCTGCTTCTACAACTACTCTTCCCTGCCGTGCCCGCTGAACTTACCCATTATGTCCTTCTCCTCATCATCCTCTCCTCTGTAGCCATAGAGTAGCTACTACTTTCGATTCTCGTTAAACACTCTAAGATTTCTGGGGGCGGCCAGTTTTGTCGACGGATTCAGCGTGCACAGCCTCCGTTGCACTTCACTGACGCGTCGAGGGTCATGCGTGTCACTAAGCGTGCCCTCAACTTTGCAATTCCTCATAAAGCACCTTCTCGTCTGATGTTTGATATCGTAATTATAACACATCAGGCCTAATTTGCCAGCGCCTTGTGACTAGAAAGCAGACCTGCTACGAAGTTTTCCTTTGTCTCTGTATCCTAGCTCTTGCGAACACTCTCGCAAGCGTCAACGTAGAAGTCTACTTTCTCTCTATCTCGCTCATCCTTCTCTTTGTATCTGGTCGGATGCAGGTACTACACACGTATGTGTACGTGTAACGTATAAATGTGTCACGCAGTGAGCGGTGAACGGTGCACGCGGGACGTCCTGCACGCAGGAGGCGGCATCACTGGGAGACTCCTACCTTTACAAATGCCTCTTATACACATATAAGCATCAACTCAAAGACTTAGATACCTTGTCAACTAAAGGCTTTGTATCTATGTATATGTTTGATTTTCTCTGTATTCAGCTATCGGTGTGTGGATGTATGTGTACTACGCTGGACTAATGACTTCGGATCTGCTTTTGTTTATCAGATAATCGGCGTCGACGGAGGCCGCTCCACCATTCCCCCTGCAGTTTCCGGGAAGAGTTAGTATTTCAAAGTTCTGCTTTGTTGCCAGTATTCACAATACATGCCAGTGCGTGTAAACGTGCAGATACATACATGCATGTATACAAGTTTATAAAATATATATACGTATACGTGTGCCTCTCTATGTATACGTGTCATTGTGAGGGAGACACTGAAGATGTGAAGGATGCGTAAGGCCGGTGGAGCACACAGGTCACTCCTCTGCTCCAGATACTACAGATACCGTTGTCCGCAAAAAGAGGAGAGGGTGATCACAACTACGGAGAGGCCCCGCAAAAATTGTGCTCATAGATATTTAGGAGTCACCCTGTCACTTGTTAAATATATATATACACATGCGGCGGGCGGGGGGGGGCCATTAACAGATACGCGCGTAAATCTATTCACACTTATCAATGACCGTTACGAATATTTATCTATATGCTTACACGTATGCACAAGTACACGCATACATACAAAACATAGATACCATATAGACAGACACGCACGGACCGACCCTGTATGTAAACATGTACACACAAATTCACATGTCTGTGAGCAATATACTGCAAGTGAAATTCTTGGTGTAAATCACGTTGTCACGTAATTCGCACACACGTGTGCGCCGCATACGAAGTTACAGAAGGTGAAAGGACTCGACCTACTGATTTTGCTGCCTGCCTTCAAGAACGCCGCATAATTACACATGACAATTTGGGCGCCGTAGGTCGGGGTAGCCTCGCCCGTGCACGTAGGCCCCCTCTCACCTTGATTGCCACCACCGTCTTTGTGAGTGTACCGTCTTCCTTTTTTACTGAAGAGACTCAAAAAGATGTCAGCATTCGTTTTTCGTATCTCACTATCCACACGCTTCTCTACCCAAAAGTAAAAGGAAGTCAACGCAATCCTGAAAACTGTGCCTCACTCTGATACGTCTACGTGGAGAACTGCCAAAGGTGATCTGCCCTTTGCAGAAGTGGTGTACACTTGCGCACGCTTCTGTAACTCTGATCTGGATATAGCAAGCACTCTACCCGCAGGACTCATCTACCCGTGGAGACGCCTGTACCTCCAACATATATAAGCACCAACATACAAATCTGATGAGGAAAGACAAGGAGAGGAAATCACGTGTACCACGTAGTGTCATATGAAGCGTCGGTCATCTATTCCAGAGCATTCAGTACTTCACGTATTGTAAAAGTATCTCTACCACATACAGACGAACACAACACGTACATACACCTGCACACGTCTATATGTTTGTATAGTACAAGCGCATAGAAACGCTCGAAAAATACAGTCTGGCGAAGTCGCCGCTAGCACCGGAAAGATTTATCTCACCCCTGAGATAGATATATATATATATATATACATACGCCTACGCATCTACATGACTGCCTTTGCATGCGTAGTGAAGTGCCCACACGTCATTTCGGGTATACATTGCTCAACTACTGTAGATCTTTCGCATCTTTTTGTGAAGGTGTATGAAAATTATGCACACGCACGAACACTACTGTGTGTGCTGCCCTCAATACATGAGCAACAAATGCGCAACTGTAGTCATACATACATATATGTATATATTTATGTTCACACCCAACTGGTGGAAACGTACCAGATGCCAATATAAAGGCAGTGTGCAGGTAGACAGAACTACATTTACCAAAAAGTACGAGGGAGCTGCAGACATGTCCGCCCTCACTCGTGCACGCTTGGCTGATCGGTAGAACCTTCTCAGCGAGAGAGGCCTTCACTATGTGCGGCCGCTCTTCCTGCCGCTGCTATTGACAATGAGTATCGCTTTCAAAGGGCGGGCTAGGAATGTTCTGCACTTTGTGCACCTCCACTGCACACCCGTATATCTTCGGAAAACTTGAACGCGTACCCTTCTGTTGACTGTCGAATGTATGTGACTTAGCAGAGGGTTTACAGCGGCGACCTCTGTATCTCGAGTCGTTTCCAGACGTACACGTAGTCAAGAGAGGAAATATTTTAAACACGTGTCTGCTGGCTAGTGCGCATCAACGCAAGCTGCATCCTACGTACAGATATGTTTACATTCACACACCAGCGAAATCTGAGAAAAACCGAATTATTCACCTTGCGTCCACACAGCCACACTCTTGCACACAATTAGAAGAAATCGCATGTATTGTGTGCGCCTACATCATGTAGATAATAAGTCTGCACTGTGCTGTTGCACATGAATATATATGCTTATAGAGGTCCGTACATACAGGTACAGGCAAAGGCTGTAGAATTTTAAACAGATGCCACTCGCACACATACTTTTCTGACTTCTCCTGCACTTATTGCCTCGCACAGAGTGCGTCTATGTATACGGCACTTATTTGCACTTACGCACTACCTCTGTGCAGGTGAGACCGGGAAAGAGCAGGTCGCAACGAACACGCAGCTGGGTCTATAGAACAAGTGCGTACAGCAGATTACACTGCTCGAGCGTAACTATACACCGCCTACACACCGGCAACCCAACTCACACTCAGACCTTGGCGACGCAAACGATCATTTTATAATGTACCCGTTTCCCAGAAAAAGTCAAAGTATACACACGTACATGTATTTCTTAGTTCTCAGTACAGCCCAGGGTGTGGACGCTTTCTTCAGGCATTTGTTTAAATGCCCGCTGAACACTAAAAGCAGGTTTTTCATCGTGAAGACGTTATCACCTGTACGAGCGCTTTGGTTCCACATTTGCGGGCATCCAGAATATAACCGCATATACCTATATACACGTACATTTGATATGCATACAGGCACATCCCCTACACTATCAGCACACGTGTGTATACACATGTTCACATGTACGTGGTCAGTCATACATCAGCGCCCCCACATATGTAAACCTGTGTATACTCCATGAATCACTACAACGCCCACATATATATAGAAACGTAGACACACGCGTACAGACGTACACACGTGTACGCCGCAACACAGCCAGTGAGCACACAGAAATCCCGGCGTCAGTCACCGTGCATCCACCGGCTGCTGTACTTGGGTGTCTCACGACGCGTTGCTTTTCGTTCGGCAAGCGTACACGCTCCAGCGAGCCGCCATAGAAACAGAACAGGAAAGACAAGAGCGAAATTTGACAGGAAAGGGCAGAAGGAATGCAACTTTGTGATAAATCGACGAAGATCTTAGTACGGGAGCATGCCGGCTTTCCGCAGTTTCGCAAGGTGTCTGCACGCACAGCGAAATTCACATCCACCCAAAGGACCCTGTGAAGGTCGCCCTCTCCACAAAAAGCACCAGAGAAACTTATCAAACTTATACTTTACTGTGTCTAAAGAAGTCCTAATACACGCACATACGTGTACCTACCTCACACGTATACGTACGTGGAAGTATGTGTACGTACGTATACGTAAACGTCTTTTTTCGAAAATGTACACACATACACGAATACACGTACCCGCTGTTAATTTTCCATTTGACTGACTCTGGCTGTCATGTCTTTTACCTTATACGTTGCCACTGCCAACAGAGCCATCAACCGCTTCTGATACACATGTATATGTATATATCATCAAGGAGACAATTGTACTCTAGGTACAACATGCACACACTAATTTGCGCATATGCATGTCTACATCTATACTCAAAGATTTGTACCCACACTGTTGCACCCTGTTCATTGTTCCTCTCCACACCAACCGTTTTTGTCAGACTGTTCCACACGGTCGCCTCTGCACACTACTCTCGGGAGCGCATTCAACGGTTTTTTCCTTTAACTACCGGCTTTGCACGCCTTTGAAGCGTGTGTCTCACTGTATCCGCAGTGACTTCACATGGTGCACGTACACACGAGAAAATCGCGTCTTAAAAACAGCAGGCGACATGAATTTTTTACCCGGTCTTCCGAGAATGATTCGCACGATAGCGTTTGTTTTCTTCTTTCCTCCGCGCTTCGATTGTCCCTCCTTTGACCGGCTCCCTCGCAGCGATGGCCCCTCGGCCTCTCCCTCGCCCCCGGATTGGACGCCCTGCAGCTGCAAAGCAATAGCAATAAAAAGAGCAGCACCAGCAAAAGCGGAAGACGCATCAAAAGCAGCAGTCGAACAGCAACAGAGATGCAACAAGGACAAAAACAATGGACAGGGCGGGGCACTGGTGACACTCCGCAGCAGGAATACGCGAGTAAAACACATCCCGCAGGAGTGTTATTACAGTCCCAGGTGACTGCACGCAAAGTCCCGTAGGGGTCAGTTGATTCGTCCACACAGACGGCGTGGTTGTGCGACACCTACATTTACGCACACACATGTATACACATCTCTTTACATTCACTGACCCTCTGTAAGTGCCAAGTCCGCTGCTTACGTGTCGAAGAATGACTGACCCTTAAAAACCCACACACGAGGGTACACGCTTCAGTCCTGCAAACCGGAAAGGAGATGTGAATTACAGAGACGTGTGTAGAGTTATCTGGTGCCCCTGTTTCCTCCACTGTGGCTGCTGCCGCTATCTCTGCTCCATACATATATACGGAAGCGACGGCTACACAGAACCCGCCAGTTGCGACACGCGTGTACGTGTGCTGGCCCTAGCGTAGCAGGAGAGCGCGCTCCTGTCTACACGCCTGGTCAACGTGAAACGTCTAGCAATCAAAGCAGCCTAGTGCTGCTAAAGTCGCGACAACACTGCAGCGACCGCTACCTGTGTGCAGCAGCGTGTGCATGCTACTACTCCTGAAATAGACACAGCTACGCAACAACGTCAAGAAGAAGCAACAAGGCTTATTCGCGAGGGGTGGTCGCGGCCGCCAGACCTTCACGCAGCTTTCCGTGACACGCCTTACAGGTATGTATAACACATACGTGTACATGTGTATCCAAGTGTATGGTTATCCTGCAATGCAAAAGTGAATACGCGCCCGCGACGCAGCGCTCTCCTGGACTCTAGGTTCCTTCAGACAAGCGTAGGTGCAGTGAGTCAGGCAAGTCTGGACGGGAGGTGTCTATGTGTCTACAAACGTGACCAGACCCGTACAAAGTCAACCCCCAGGATGCTGGATGGGAGGTGTCTATGTGTCTACAAACGTGACGTCAACTCCCAGAACGCGCTTCCCAACACGTGTATTGTCCCGACGCTCGTACGCACACGCTTAAGCATTTAGGTCGGCGTCATCCAGGCGTAAACATACGTGGAGCTGCACACACTGGGGAGCAGAAGAACAAGTCCAACGCGTACAAGCGTGGGCTAGGATGTGTCTGTTGATCTGATCCTATAGACAGGGACGGGTCGCTGACGACGAACATACATACAAATAAGTGCATGCGCGTTTACAGCCAGCCCCTCCGTGTCAACGCTGTAAATGCGAAAAAAGCAGAAGCACCTGCCGGTACACACGCGAGACATCTTGCGTTACGTAATCTCCCGACGACGGAGACATCACACGGGAACGCACACACACACACACACACACACACACACACACACGCATTTTGCATGCCCTGACGAGGCTACAGCCACACATATGCCAAGTATTCCTGCCGCTTAACAACATATATGAAAGATACGCGTGTCGTTGGACGTACACGCCACTTCCTACGTGCCACGCATCTCGGCTCGTACACTCTTCCCTCTTTCAGACATACAGAGGCGCAGGCATGTGACCTGTTCGAACAAACACAAAGGCGCAGCTCTACATCTTCAGCAACGTGAGGGAACAGCGAGTGTCAACGACGGGAGGCGTTTGTCTTCCGCTTGCCGTAGATGAAAGTGCAACACAAGAGGAGGATTCCACGTTGATTGAGCACAGCATCTACCTGTGTATCTAGAGCCATACAGATGTTTGCACATGCTGTTACACATACGTTTGTTTGTAGAGACACTCATACACCTGTGTGTGTGTGTGTGTCTACAGCCATACACAATTAATACGTACACGTATACAGCCACAACCACGTCTACACATAGGCACGCACAGTATATGCCAGTTAGGAACTACGACGGCATCTAAGCTGCCTAAGCAGCGCTCCCCGTGTCTGGTGCCTTCATCTAGACAGGGAACACAACATGTTTAGATTCTTTTGCTGGACGTTTGTGACGTTCCCGACAGTATCAGCAGGAGACAGAGGACGGGTTCACCACTGCCTATTCCGCCTGAATGCCCCGGTACTTCGACGCAGCAGCCCGTACACATATGGAGATATATGCACAAGGAATTCGTATACCACACAGACATCGACACAGACACCCCGTCCTTGTCAGTCGATTGTAAACCTGCCTCCCCTTCTAGACGTATTTACTGGGCTGCGGACAGTCTACTGATACATGTGTAAATGAGAAAAGTGTGGGGAAGAAGAATGTACTACGTGACTCTCAGTTCCCTCCTGCTGCTGCTGCTACCAGTACGGCTCAGAGGTCCGTGACATGTAGCTTTAACCAGCTGGAGCAGCTGCCTCCTCACAGACGCGTGCAACCCTGCTCGAAGACTTGAAGGCAATGGTGCTTCAGGATCAGCTGCTGCAGGATCTGCTGCTCCTTCGCTGCATGAGCGCAGCGAGCCACATTCACATATAAGTGGCGTCATCTTGTATCCGCTCAGATGCTCATTTTCAGACCCTATGAGCAAACCCGTCTATGCCCCACATATATATACAAATATATGTATTTGTTCACATCGTACAGTTATACATGCATCCGTATGTATGTGTATACACAAATACATACATATATATATATATGAATATACACACACATATATATACATATATATATATATATGTAGACACACGTATGTGGTCCCACGGAGACGTGTACAGGTACATCACCTTGTATCCACCAAGGTGCTCATTTTCAGCGATTATGGGCAAACATATCTATGCGCCACCTATACACGTGTTCGCGTCGTAGAAGTATTCATGTATATATATATATGTATATCTGTACACGTGTCCGTGGAACATACATATACATATATACATAATGTTCCACGGACACGTGTACAGCTGCACAGAAGAAAAGGAGTTGCGGACACATACCAAGATGTACAGCCATATACAAATTCTCTCTCTCTCTCTGTCTATACGTGCAGGTATACGGAAACCACGTGAGTACACACCAGCAGCAGTACAGAGGCATGTGTGACCAAGACGTTCCTACCAGATGCAGGAGCGGCAGCAGGAACGTCGCCGCCGTTGTCTTCTTCTCCTTCTTCCTCTTCCGCATCTTCTCCGTTCTCGGGAATTAATGGAGGTCTCCTGGCTGCAAGTGTGGGAATCAGCAGCACCGGCAAAAATCACGCTTCCTCGTAAACTCACACGCAGATACTACTCGACTCGTTAGCGTTCTTCAAAGCTAAAAATCTACTGCTCCCCTTTCACTTTCGGTGCGACACGGGCAGGAGCAGCTGTCAGAGCAGCAACAGCACCAGCAGCAGCAGCAACAGCAGCCGTCCTACCCATAACTGCAGGAGCTGTCATGCCAGCGATGACCCCGTTGACCGTGGCCACAGCCGGGACGGCAGCAGCGACAGCAGAAACAGCAGCAGGCCTCGCAGCCGCTGGCTTCAAGTATGTGACGTGCATGCAGTACCGCCTGCATGCTGGCCGGCAGAAACCTATGACATGCCACAGAAGTTTCCTAGAAGGCCCTGGTCTACTGCTGCTGTTGCTGCTGGAGGTGCCCTCCCAAGCATCTGAAGCGCCTGCAGCAGCTCTCGTCAATCTGTTGCACTGTCAGCAGCGTCATCCCCTGCGACAACCGTGGACGACTACCCAAGCTCCACACTCCACGCGCACACATCTATACACATGTATAAACACATACAGGTACGAGTATAGGACACACACGTGTTGCTGTATGTACGCACGTAACTGACCACACATTCACGCACATACCCACAAACGCATATACACACGTGTGGGGAACAAAGAGAGAGAAATTTCACCAACGGCTACATCTGCAAGTTGTGTAAGGGAGAGATGCACGCCGGTGTGGACATGTGTGCGAAGGGCAAGAGTCCCGCGCCACCTACTGAAACTCTTCTTGAGGCATGCGTTCTTGTCTACATGGTGGCTAGGTATGTCTTTGCTGCATGCAGTCGTACCTACACAAAGAAACGAACGTGAGCTGTTGCTGGAGCTGCTTTACTGTTCTACGTGTTACTCACGCATATATATATATGTATATACATGTGAATACGTATATATGGATACGAATATATCTGTATGGACGCTAGCTTCTGGTGGTGGATATATATGATACACACGGTCTGCAGAAGATGCGCGACAGCAGTTGTATCAGACGCTGGCCTACTAATAACGTAGCTATGAGGCACCTGCTGCTGAAGTTGCTTCTGCAAGGCGGAGGTACACGAAATAGGAGGCACGTAACGCTCGAGATTCAGTACGTGGGAGAAGAGAAATGACGCTCTCAAGCATCTGCTGCTGTAGTGTCTTATTACGCAGCAGATGCTGTTCCACCTGCAGTTCCACTATGTGCATACATGACAGAGACTACAAATATGCGGTCTCCTCCTCTGCGGCTCTTGGTCATATATATATATATATGTGTAAACACGTATCAATGCAAGGTATATACTTGTTTGTATGAATCCTGAAATTCACTACGTGTGCATGTAAACAGTGTCCACAACACAGTTCAAGCTACTCAACTACGCGTGTGCTGCTGCTGCTGTTGCTGGTGCTGCTGGCGCTGCTGGCGCTGCTTCTGCATGCAAATACGTATATGATACACGGAGCGTCGATTGCTTTAGCTCCGGGACGTGCGTATAGATACACCCTTATGCACAGGGCCGACTTCACACACACACACGCACACACACACACACACACTTCTTTCTGTCCGATCTGCTGCTGCCGCTGCAGCCAATGCATCTGGGTATGTATGGCGTTAATGTAAGCTGCTCTGTGCCGTCCGCTCCACGTAGGCGCGCGTCCTCCGTGCTTTGCCGCTCCCCGCTCGGCGACTCGTTGCTGCTGCCTTGCTGCTGAGGTCGCTCTTCGTCTTTACCTCGGCCGCTCACACGGCTCGTGTTTAGCGCTGCTGTCGCGGCCGGCGGCAGCTTCTTCTCAAAAGCCTCGCTAGCACTGCCCGAGCCGTGGTGCAGCTGCTGCAGCGCTGTACAGCAATTGCTGCCTCATGATCCTGCTGCGTCCGGCGGTGCTCTGTTCTTCGATGTGCGCGACTCTTTCGTTTCTTCCTTCCCCTGCTAAATAAACTCCCTGTCGCTCCTGCCGCTCCCTCCCCTTAATCGTTAGTGCGCTTCTCTCTGTGCTGCTGCTGTTGTTGCTGCTCTTGATTCCGAGGCTTCCCTGCTGCTCAGTCTCTGGCGACCGCTGCTGGCGTTCCCAAGAGGCCCCGTGCTGCTGCTCTTCTTCTGCCTTCGCAAGGCGCGTGAAAATATAAAGTCTTCTGCAACGACTGCTCCTGTCGCTTGTCCACTACACAACGAAAATAGGCGCAAGTGCCACACTTGTCCTATCACGAACACACGCACATTTGTTTACCCGTAGACACGTACAAGATATAGAGTTACACAGGAAATGAGCACGTGCTTAGCAATAATATAGAAATTGCACGTATAAAAAATACATGTTCTCTCACTTATGGAAGGAAGTAGATACCTTGGCAGCTACGCGGAAGACGTACGAACGTGGGCACACGTGCAAGTCTATTTCCGCAGTGCCACCTGGCCAGGCGCCACCGCGGCGACTGCTGTTCTCCGGCGACCAGCGGGATGGGACGCTGGTCTCTCTCTGCAGAGTTTGTACTGTCAAAGGCGTCTCTACCTGCATATACGTGCATACACCTCCGCGTATGCTGCCCGACGATGTACCTTTTTAACGGCACTTACAAAATACTTACACATCTCTCACACTAACATTTATGTATCTGCATATCTATCTAGATCTAATCTATATCTATGTCTATCTATATCTATACCTATCTATATCTATATTTATACCTATCTATATCTATATTTATATCTATCTATAGCTATATCTAAATCTGTATCCATCTATATCTATATCTATCTATCTTATCTATTTATCTATCATTCTATCTATCTTTATCTATCTATCTATCTACCTTATTTTATCTATCTGTCTATCTATCTAAGCTGTCAATCAATCTAATCTATCTGTCTCTCTCTCTCACTATATATATATATATATATATGCATATGTATACATGAATAGATATACGCACATGGAAACATGCGATTTGTGCGTCGTCATATTAAAAAGATGCCTGCAGTTTCACACAGTTGGCTTTATACTCAAGCGGGTGGATCCTATACACTGCTACAGGACTGGTCACGTCTTAAGAACGCTTCTCCTACACAGCAGCACACGTGCTTCCATATATGTATGTGCGTATATCCATCAGCGCCCTGTTGCATATGTGAAGCCTTGTATGCGCCTACACTCACGTATACATACACATTTTTATTGAAGTACAGAGACGGAGCTCTGCTTCCGGGTGGTGCGACGGCAGAAACGAAGATATATATACATCGCTATACCTATAGAAGCATGCACTTCCTACAGACTGCCCACACTCACACCAGCCTACACACATACGTGTATCTGTTGCTTTACGATCTGCTTACGCAGCAGCATGAAAGGATGAGGCGGTTCCTCCTCTTCGGGGTACAGACATATATCGTCGTCGCCGTAAAGACTGGGTGCCTCTTCACCACTTCCATCTGGTTCGCCTTCTTCCTGCTGCTGCGCCCCCTTCTCGCCCGGTGCTGCTCCTGCCGGTCTGAAAGAGAGCAGCCGCGTAGGAGCAATAAGCGCCTCGCGGCGTCTCTCCTCTGCCGCTTTCGCTTGTGCGTCGCTGCGGGCAACAAAGCGGCACGAGCAGCAGCAGACGCGATGCGGCAGCAGCAGCAGCACGAGCAGCAGCAGCAACAGCATGCAGCAGGAGCACGAGAACGACAAGCAGAAGCAGGACCAGCAGCAGGAATAGCAGTAGCAGGAGCAGCAGCGGCAGGAGTAGCACCGGCAGGAGCAGCAGCACGAGCACCGGCATCAGTCACCATTCATGCAGCAGCAGTAGCAGCACCATTACCGCATGGACGCTGCAACAGCAGCAAGGCCCCCCAACAGCAGCACGTCTGTTTCTGCAGCAAGGGCGGCCCCAATCGAAGCAGCACATACGCAGCGGCAGGTGAAATACCCGCAGCAGCGCGACTTCTGCAGCAGCGTCCGCGCACGCCGCAGCAGCGTAGACGATGATGCAGCCGCACCAGGACCCAGCAGCAGCAGCAGTAGGCAGTCGCAGACGCAGCCACGCGACAGCAGCTGCACAAACTCCGCGGCACCTGCCAGTGGAAGCGAGTGTGGCAGTGCACCGGCGGCAGCTGCAGACTACGAAACACATCCGTAACAGCAGTAACTGCAGTAGCGACAACCCCGCGACGTAGCAGCAGGCGCCACCGACAGCAGCAACGTATGTCCGCACCGCCACCACGTAGGGGCAGAAGCAGACCTTCTGCTGCTTGCGACAGTAGTTGCTACCAATGGCAGTACACAGTCGCTGCAACACACTGGCAGTTTCTAGCAGCTTTGCATGTGTTGCAGCGCGCTGGCATTACTGAGCAGCAGTGTCAGCCAGCAGCAGTGGAGGCCGCTCGGCAGCAAACGTAGCACACGGGGGGTGCCTAGAGCGACTCTGCAGCAGCAGGAGCAGCAGCAACTATCCGGCGCGGTAGCACCAAAGCAGCACTAGCCCCACTGCAGATGCCCGGCAACCCCCCGCAACACGTGAAACACAGCACGAGCCTGTGGCTCGGCTGCAGCGGCAGCCCTGTCAGACTCAAAAAGCACTGCAGCAACTGCAGCAGAAAGCAGAACGCACGCGCACATACACAGGCGAGTGTGTACACGCGCACTACGTGCGTACGTATGTATGTATGTATGCATGTATGTATGTATGTGTTTGTGTGCGTGCCGAGGTACGTTAATACGTACGTATATATATATATATATATAGATTTGTTCGTATATACACAGGTGTATGCATGTATAGGTACACACGTGTAGACACACGGGCACATGTGCGTAGGGGCTATATAGACATCCCCTTGCACTGGGGTAAGTCACCGTCTTCTGTAGAGGCAGTCCGTTTTTGTACAGCTCATTGTCTGCGTATGTATAGATGTGTGTACACAGGCATGCCGATTGATAGAGATAGAATTCACACAGGTGCCTACATGCGTCACGCAAGCACGCCACTGCACTTTTTTCAGCGCTGTGATATCTGTGTCTGTCTACTACAGAGATATGCACATATCTACATATATATATATATATATATATGGGTCCATGTGTAGGTGGAGAGGTCTATACATATAAAAGACACAATACGGTTGCTGAAGCGAAGTCGCTTACACACATGCGAGAATATGTCTGTGTGTCTGTGTATGTGCCGAAAATATATATATATATGTAGATTCGAGCGTATATACACAGATGTACGCAGATATAGACGCGTACGTATATACTCGGGCACGTGTACGCACATATATATATGTATGCCCCCGTGTAAGCAAAGACGTCTATACGGATGAGAAAGTGATACTCCTGACGAAGTCGCTTACACTGATTCGAGAATATGACGCGTGCACCGCTCGTCCGGTGGCAGCATCGCAACAGGTGCCTCTGCGCCGCGCTGCTGCTGGGCGGCTGCTGCTGCGGCTGCGTCTTCTCCGGCTGTCGCACGCTGCTCTTCCGCTTGCTGCAGCAGCGTCGCCGCTACGAAGAGCCGCAGCAAAGGCAGCAAAAACATTCGCATTTTTTACACCTGGGAAACGCACGTGGAATCTCTGCGCAGGCACTCTTGTGGTAGCAGCAGCAGAAGGCGCCGCAGCACCGCCAGCAGACGTGGTCCTGGAGAGTCGCAGTCAACCGCAGCAGCACCAGCAGCCTTCCCCGTCAAGACTTTCACAGCAGCATCCGCAATGAAGAGGTCCAGAGGCAGAATTTGACGCGGGAAAGGAAGAGAACCACCTGCACACGCGTAAACTTCAAAATTCTCGCGTCTCTCCGCCTTCCTCTACATGGCGTCACGTGTGTGCAGGAAAATCAACGAATATCCTCAATATCCGCACCAAAGAAGTGCGCCCGGCAGGAAACGTGTAGTCGACGTAGACGTTCCCCTGCACTCCCGCTCATATATTCATATATATATATATGTATCCTGGCTTGCGCTCGTCACATATGCACACATGTGTGTACGTATATATAAATAAATAAGATACATACATATAAAGATATAGACACATGAATGCGATGATATGTATATATATACACGTGTAAATATATATATATATATATATATGTATGTCCTGGCGCTTGTCATATATATATATATGTATATATCCATCCTCGCGTTCGCTTGTCACATATACATATATATATACATGTGTATTTATATATCCTCGCCTACGCCTGTCAAACACACACATATACATACACGAATATGGATGTAATGATACTCCCCCCAGGACTTTCTACGTCAGAGATACGCATTTGTGTGTGCACAGGTGCACTGCTATAACCTTTCTGGTGTGTTTGCATGCGCTCTGCAATATACACATACATATACATATATGTATTGCGTTTCTCCACGAATTCATACGGACGTGTCGTGGCAACGCGTGGCGTGACATGAGGCCAAGAGTCTTGAGCGGGGAATAGATAATAACCAGCGCACCACGCAGTATATAGCGGAAGCACTTCGTTCACACACACACACACACACACACACTTCATACACATATATACCGGAGACAGTCGAGAGAAATTCGCAAGCACATACACACACATATATACATAGGTACGATCAAGCAGATGTATTAGTTCATAGAAGAAATCATATGCACCCCCCGTTCAGCCAGTCGCCCGCCCTACACCTCGACGCCCGAGGCTGAGGGACATACACACACAAGCGCCAGGGAGACACAGCAGTGCATGCAGACACACATAGACACACCTGGTTCATATATGTCCGTGTACACATATAAAACGCGAGTGGCCCTGGAGCACCTGTCTCGCCCTCTTCAAACGCGCCCGTCTACACAGAAGCGAAGAGAGCAGAGGCATCTGTAAAGGTGGTCGTCAGCTAAACTCCCACCAGCTGCATGCATATATGTGTGGGGGGAGACCCGTGAAGAGAAACGCATGGGTGCGTCCCCCCACACGGACAGACGCTGCAGCAGCTTCGCTCAGATGAAAAGGGGCAAAAAGAGTGAATGGAAGTCCGACGGAATACTCCTCGACCGTCGGGTTCGTCCCCCGCACAAGCAGACGTATACCAGCGGACCTACATATGTACAGAAGCTGGTGCACGGCGGCACACACACACACACACACATAATACACAAGTAGTAGAAGCAGGGGGGTTTCTACGCAGGGAAGTGTCCTTTGCCTAGCCTTTCAGGAGCCACGTTGCCAGGAGAACCTCCGCAGGTGTGCTGCATAGATAGACGAATATAGGCACGCATGCAAACCTAACACAAACGTATTCACAGAAAACATTGGACGTATATCCATATATATGCACACATACATACACACACATACGTGGACGGACG
The DNA here is from genome assembly GCA_000727475.1 of Sarcocystis neurona. NCBI lineage: Eukaryota > Apicomplexa > Conoidasida > Eucoccidiorida > Sarcocystidae > Sarcocystis > Sarcocystis neurona. The sequence goes on along the minus strand of KL647301.1, from coordinate 536,641 downwards.
CTTCTCTGTTTCTCTGTGTCTCTTTCCAAATGTACAAACATGCGTACGCTTAACATTCACAGGAATCACTTTACGTATATCCATATATATATGAGGTATATTCACACATATATATATATATGAGGCATATCCACAGATATACATACGTATACGTACGTGGAAGCTTCTCTCTTTGAGATACATCCACATATATATATTTGTACATACGTGGAATTTTCCCTCTCTTTCTTTCTTCATAAATGTACGATCATGCGTCGACTTGGTATCCACAGAGAATGTTTCACGTATATCCATACATATGTATGGGAACCTCTCCCGTTAGATCTATGTCTTCAACCGTATAAACTGCCTGTACAAGATATTGCTCCAGAGACAGAAACAAATATATATATATATATATATATATATGTATATACACGCACACGTGTGTCACGTTAGCAGAAGCGCTGCTCACTTTATGTGCGGAGCTGCTGAAGTGAAGAAGGACACGGCAGCTGCGTACCTTCGGCTAAGGAGAGGGCACGCGAGACGTGCTGCAGAGAAGGAGGAATATTGTCATCCAGCAGCAGATTCACAGCGTCGGCTACGCTGCCGTTGCACGCGATCAGCAGCAAGTAGCAGAAGCCTTCGCCGAGGTCCGGCAGCACGTGCCACAAGCTCCTGTATGCAGGCATTCCGTACGAAGAAGTAGCAGCGGCGGCAGTAGCAAATAAACGACGCGTAGATGACCGCGCTGCTGCAGGAGCCGTGCAATACCAGCGACCGCAGCAGCCAAGTCTCCGAGGGACAAAACGCTGCGCACGGGCACCAGCCGCAGCAGCAGAAGAGAAGTGCAGAGCGCAGATCGTAACGCTGCTGCAGCAACTGCCGCAGGAGCAACCGGAACGTGAAGGACGCGCCCACGAGTACAGCGAAGCTGCTGGGGGAGAAGGAGAAGCAGCAGCAACGCGAGAACAACTCGGTAGAGCGACTCTTCGAGCAGCAGGAGCAGCAGCAAGAGCCCCCGCGCAGCGTGGCAACACGGCAAATCATCAGACTGCGCAGCCAGTATAGCGGCCGCAGCGCAGGCAAAAGAAGCAGCAGCAGCAGCCGAGCGACGCGCAGCGCCAGAAGCAGCAGCTTGGGGCAGAACCAACAGCAGGAGCAGCAGCAGAAGCAAGACACTCCCGGGAGACAGCAACGAGTGCGCGCGAACGCGCAGCAATTACTGCAGCAGCTGAAGCGCTATACACTTTCTCAATGTGGCCGACTTCGCACAACTTTAAAGAGAGCCACAGCGAGGGCACAGAGAAACGAGTGTCGCTTTGTTCGCGTCTGTCTCGGCAGCAGCAAACCCGCAGTGCAGGAGAAGGAGACGAAGGAGGTGCAGCAGCACCAGCGAAGAGCACACTCCGGTCGCGCAGCAAAAGCACTTCACGTATCACCACGCATGCACGGCTCCACACACGCAAAGAAACGCACCGGCACACTCCATATATATATATACATATATACGTGCGTATTACATGTGTCGACGGTTGTAGGCGTATAGACTCCCACGGCCAGCAATAACAGACCCGCGTGTATACACACAGAGAAGAAGACGACGGCTTCTGCAGGAATGAGAAATGCGCTCGGACACAAAAATAGTTCGCGGGGAAAGCGAATGCTGTGCTTCTCGCGCAGCTATCACTGCAGGCATCGTCCACATATATATATATATTCTGTTATATGTATAAGCGAACGCGGTGCTCCTGGTGCCGCTATCACTGCAGGCATCGTCTATACGTATGCATATATATTATATGGATGAGTCAATATATAATGCCTGTACGTTGTATCTGTCGCTCTCTCTTCCTTTCTGCGTACACACGTCCATAAATTCAGCAGGATCTACGCCACCCCACGTACACATATGTCTATATGTTACGTCTACTATATATATATATATACATACGTCACGTACATACTAGGCGCTTTACACCACATATATATGTCTATATGTTGCATCTAATATATATATATAAGTGACGTACACACTAGGCGCCTACACGACGTCTGTTCGGTTCTCTCTCATAGTCCCTCCCTCTCTTGTTCTCTCTGTATATGTCCAGCACATACTTACATGCATCAATGCGCAGCATGTTATGGATATATATAACGTGTATAGATCACGTACGTACCATCTATGTACACCACATATATACGTCGTTTCCTCTCATTCTCTCATATATATATATATATGCGCATGCATGTGTACGTGTAGCGATGACTGTAGCCACATCGTTTGTCCCCACACTCGAAGCCATAAGAGATTCACATATATAACAACGTGGCATGCATATATACATTTGTCCCTGCCTCTGCTGTCTCGATAGATCGACGGATAAAATTACAAGGGAGCTGCCAGTAAGATTCAACCATCCGTCTTTTCAGCAGGTAAGGCAGCACATGCTAGTTTTCGTGTGTGTAGGTTGTGTACCGTAACTTGCATACTTACGTATACATTATATATATACACGCTATACACACATAATATATGTAAGATGAATATGCAGCGTCCCCGTAGAGAAATGGCGTACTGAACTTTTTCGACGTCCTCGGGCTGCAGCTGACTTGCTGCTGCGACTGCAGGAGAAGCGTCTTCGCAAGTTGCTGTTCCTCTCTGTGCTGCTGTCGCTGTTCCTGCTCCGGCTGCTGCTGCTGCTGCAGGGGACAGAGGGGGAGGGGGCACGGCTACGCCCCGTCGCTCGGGCTGCAGACAAAACAGCACCACGGACGACTGCAGCTCCCGCCTCCACGTCCCTCCGCCGGGTGGCAACAGCGAGAGCAACCGCAGGAGCAGCAGCAGCCACAGGACTGACAACAGGAGCAATCCTAGCTGCGAGACTACAAGACCGTGCGGCAGCAGCAGCAACAGCAGCGAGGCTTCGGGTAGACCAGCAGAAGCAGCTCCAGCAGTGACAGGAGCAGCAGTCATAGCAGCGAGACCAGGAGGACGTGCGGCGGCAGCAGCAGCAACAGCAGCACCAGCAGTAGCCAACCGAGCAGCACGGGCGCGCTTCTAACCCGTAGGTGCTCGTACGCAGATATAACCAATGCACAAGCACATGTGTGTGTGTGTATCTAGACTGTTTCACATATATATATATATATATATACGTATGAGAGGAAGATGCAACCCACATATGTAGGCAAGAGTCCACGCCAGTGAAGTAAATTTTCTGCAGCAAGACAAAACAGACGAGGAACGTGGGTGTAGGACTACAAGCGTCTACAAGTCGCGTCTCTGAGACGAAGACAGACGAAGACGACGTCTCTTCGCACGCATGCATGAAGTTTCTCAGATGAATATACACATATATATATAGATGCGGCAGTGCCAATACTGTTACCTACAGATCTACACACGTATGAAATAGGTGCACGCGGCGTTAAAAGGCGCATGCATCATATATGTGGCGCTGGTATGTATACCTATCTATCTATCGAACTATCTACATATATATATATATATATGTACACATCTATCTATCTACCTATACACATATATATATATATATGACCTGGTGCATACACCCATACTAACTGTACCTGTATATGCCATCTTACACATGAAGTGTTCATATACGAGTGTATTACATATGTGGCGGTGGTACATATCTACATATGTGTAATGCGATGGATATACACACAGCAATAAACACACATCCACGTGCACCACATATATGCATATATATGTAGGACTGATAACGTTGGCATGCCTTGTGTGGCACTGGTATATATCTACATATGTGTAATGCCGTTGATACACACTTAATGATAAATATACAGCCATAGGTACTATACACACATATGCGGCGTTGTTGTGACACGCAAATGTATATGTTACACTGATATATACCTGCATGTATACATATGGTGTGGAGCATACATAGGCAGCAATAAACAGATACGCAGATGCTCATAGCGATATATTTGCAGCGCTAACATACGAACGTATCACATATATGTACGGGTGGTATACACATACATGTGTGATTTGGTGGATACTTACTTCATTATAGGTCGCCACCTTTATGTCTTGCGTTCATATATATGCACCGTGGACATGTGCACCTATTTGGTATACGTGAGAGTCATATATGTGTAACTCTCTTTCTCTGTATATATATATGTATATATACATATATCGGATGGGGTGGGGGGACACACCCACACGCATACACGTACGGCAGACCACACTCAGATATACATATATATATATACAGAAGTAGCTAGCGCATGCAGACACATCCGGCAGACCAGACTTAGATATATACACATATATAGAGAGAGAGAGACAGAAGTCGCTAGCGTATGCAGATACGTCCGGCAGACTCTACATCTATATAGCTACACATTTATGTAGATATACAGAGGTAGCTAGTGCATGCGGACACCCTGGGCAGACAACACATCAATACGTACATCCTGTACACAAGTGGGTAGTAAGTAGCAGGCCATGCAGACACGTCCACCAGATCCTGCGTCAGCATATATACAGAAGTCGCTAGCGCATGCAGATACGTCTGGCAACGCGTACAGCTAGAGGACCACCCAGTGTGCTGCATGCAAAGGAGGGGCGGGGGCGCATATAAAAGTAGGGGAGGTGCCACATGCATCACACACATATACGTATATATAGATGAATGTGAAGGGGTGCGTCGATAGAGCTGCACCTGAATATGTCGCCAGGCCGCGGGACAGAGAATCTCTTCAACGTGCTGCAGCGACTCTGGACTGAACGCAGCAGCAGCAGCAGACTCACCCCACAAGACACTCGCGCTTCCACAGCAGCGTCTATCAACAAAACGGACATTTTCTGTTCCTCTGCCCCCTTTCAACTGCAAGGGCAACGACGCATCGCTCTCCCCTCAATTTTCTCTTCGTCGCTTTCTGCAGACACGCGCATGCGTGCAGTCCTCTGGACGCTTTTGTGTACACACAGACACATATACGCATATACTTGGAAGGGCATGCACGGCGACGCACGAGTGTCACACGGTTCGTCGCTTTACTCCCGGGAGTGTCCTTCGATGTAGAAGAAGCAGTCGAAGAAGACTTCTACAGAGAGTCCGACACTAACCGATCGCCTCCTCTGTTGGCCCTTTTCTCGAACGGAAGGTGTCTGCTGCTCTAAAAGCTGCGCCGTTCAGCGAGTGCAGACCACCGGGACGAGAAGAAGGTTCGCCCGCTTCTTCACGCAAGGATATTCACGCGTCGTGCGCCAGCTGAGGTCGCTCCGTTGACGACCTCCTGCATGCTCCCCTGCTACAGAGAAGCAGAGAAACGAAGGCGTATCGGCTTTCCACGTGAACAGGCAACTTTTAGAAGTAGTGGAAAGTGACTCTTGATGTCTAGCCTGCAGGAGTCCACTTCCAGCTCTCTAGAGAAGACGGCGTGCTGCTCTACGAGGAGATTCTTCTCGGCGGGTAGCGTTATTGTCCTACAAACTGCTGCTGCGAAACCCCTGCTACTACCTGTAGACGGTTGCTGCTGCTGCTGCTGTTACGGCTCTGCGCCCTTTCGCCGTTCTTCTCCTCGTGACAGCGCTGCTGCTGTTGCTGTGGCTCGCCCCGAGCCACTCCTCTGTGTGCTCCTCTTTCGTCTGCAGCTGCTGGTCATGGCACTGCGGTTACTGCTGCCCGCTCAGCAGTAGCTTTCGGCTTATAAAAAGATAATGTGTCACTTCTCCGCTGCAAGGGATTTACTCGTGGAAGATGCTTCTGCTCCAACTGCACAGCAGCTGCGAGACGTTTGCCTTCTGCATGTCTACTGCAAGCAGCTGCACGCCTGCAGTGCCTGCGGCGTCGCACTCCTGCAGCAGAAGCAGCAGGCAAGCAGCAAAAGCAGCACCGGCCTGAGAGGGTAGAGCGGCGGCGACCAAGTGGCCAGCAACAGCAGCAGCACACAGCGCGGCAGTAGTCACGCACCCCACAGCCCCATTGGAGCAGCAGCAGCCGGAGCGCAGCTCTCCACAGGAGTGACAAGTCGCACAGCCGTGGAGCAGCACCACAGGCACGCCAACAGCAGCAGCAGAGGGCAACAACAGCAGCAGCAGCAGAGCCGCGAGCGAGCAGCAACGGCAGCAGCATAGCAGTACCAGCAGTGTTCGTACAGAAAACAGGCCCTGTCAGCCGCGCAGCGTCGCGAGTCTTAGCAGAACTAAAAGAGCAGCAGCCCCATCAACTACTGCGCCGTCCTCTACTGGCAGAACTGCAATAGCAGGAAAACTCCTGGCAGCAGCAGGCACACGCGTGCAGGCTTCACACACCTAGAAGTCCTCGTGACACACGTATACGCATATATATATGAACAGCAGAATTAGTAGGTATACATGTGTCTGGCATTCGTAGAGCGCAGCACAAGCAAGGAAGATGAGGCTCCCGAATATGGCATCGCCGCAGCACATACAAGTGTCACGTACATACACACATATATACATATCTGTGTATGTGTAAATACATATATCTATTTATATCCACATATATATACAAGCATAGACACATGAATGACTGTGGGGTGTGGAGGACGGCTGCGGTAAATCCAGCACCTTCACATCCTGTACAAATACACACACAAGCAAACGAATACACACATATATACATATGCAGCTTTACATATATAGATACGGTTTCACACCTGCACGTGCGTTTATCTCTATAATATATATATATATGTACGTATACGCCCACACACGTAAGTGCGTCGATAACAGTACTACCTACCCATACAGGCACGTTTATCTCGTTGAGTAGAGCCTCCTATAACGTGGACCTCTACCACTGACCAAGGGCCTAAAGTGGCGTCCTACGAGGAAGAAGCAATTCGTAGGAAGAGGAAGCATGTACGTACGTAGAAGTGTATATATATAAGACTACGTGCCATAGATGTGCATGCATAGATAACGAGCCCGCACATATATATATGTATATATGGGTGTGTACGTATACGTAGTTTTACGTATCACAGACATACACATATGAATCGTGGGTACATCTATATACATATGCACGTACGTGGATGTAGGTTCTTGAAATTAAATAGATATATGTGTGTGCGTACTCAGGTATGCACAGGTGTACATAGATGTATATGCATGCAGAGTGAAGCCAGGGGGAAAGTTACATAACACCAGGCACATACATACACACACCTACATGCAAGTGTATACACACGTGCACACACACACACACATAAATATACACCAATACGTCCATACATCCATATATATATATGTATGTACATATATCCACGCATCCATCCATCCATACATCCATACATACACAGACACACACAGGCATGAACCCACCCACACAGACACACACAGGCATGAACCCACCCACACATACACATACATACACATATACATGCATGCATATACACACTTACGTATACATACATACGCATGCATCCACATATATACACACGTACGTATACCTACACATACACATGCATCGGATATATATACACAGAGAGACAGACACAATCCGGCGCACAGCCCCGCGTGCACTTCTTTCTGCCGCAACATGAACGTGTGGGCCACTGCTGCTGCAACAGCAACCATGTATACATGTATCAATATCGTGCACACACACACGAATACATGTATAGACACATGCAGCTTCATCACCCGCGTACTTTTTCCATTACATATCCGCGTATATATGTCTGTTCGCTGTGTTACATCTACGTGTGTGTATCCCGTTCTGCATGCAAATTTCCCTTCGCCTGTCGATAGCCACCTTCCCCAAGAGGCGTATCTGTACCCACGTATTTAAAAAACAGAGTGTGCACATACTACTACTACTAGTAGCCTTACCAGTAGTAGTAGGTGTACTACTACTACAATTATTACGACTACTCTTACTATTACTACTATTGCTATTACTACTACTATTACGTGTTGGCGGTGCCTGATAAGAGACCGACTTCGTGCAGCTGGAGCGCCCATCGGAGGAGCCGCTCGAGAAGGGCTTCAGTTCTTTCTGCATGGAGCAGCTGCTGCCTGCTGCTGCAGCGTCCTGCTCTGCGGGAGTGGTGGCTGCTGCTGGTGTTGCGCAACGCAGTCCGCAGCGCCAGTAGCATGCAGCAGCACAGTAGCTGCCGGCAACGCCCCAGCGACAGGCGCAGCAGGCCCGGCGCAGACAGAGAGCCAGACAGCCACAGCGCACTCCAGGGAGAAGCGACCTGGACACAAAGGGAAGCAGCAGCAGCAACAGCAGCAGCACCAAAATAGGCGCAACAACAGCAGCAGCGCAAGGCCAACAGCCATCGCAGCAGCAAATACAGCAACCGCACCAGCAGATCCGCACCGGTCGCGTCGTCCTCCCAACACCAGCAGCAGCACCAACAGCAGCAAGGACAGCAGCAGCACAGGAGCGTTATACGCATCTCAGAAGCAACAACAGCAACGGAACCCGTAGCGCAAAAGTAGCAGCTGCAGCCGCCGACGTAGTACTCCCACCAGCAGCAGCAGCAACAGCGGAACACGAGCAGTCCCGACACAGCAGCAGCACATCAGCAGCACTTGCGGTGGAATAGCCGTAGCAGTGGCGATTCACGCGCAGCAGTGGCACCAGCAAAAGCAGCAGCAGCAGCTGCAGCAGCAGGAGCAAGAACAGCATCACGGGGAGGCCTATGTTACAAGGAGATGCAGCAGCATCAGCAGCACGCAGGAGCAACAGCAACACGCAGGAGCAGCAGCACGCCTAAGCAGCGGTGTCGGGGCAGTGGCTCTCGTCGCGTCGCAGCAGCACCAGCAGCGACAGTGTGGTTTCGCAGGAACAAAAAAGGAAGTGGACTGAAAAGATATCTTCTCCACGTCGTGAGAGGGCAGAGTCGCACTGACTGCAGCAGCAACAGCGTGACATACACGTGTTCACTCGGCAGCAGATCAAGTCGGCTGCTGCTCTTCTCTCCAGATACACACACATAAATACCCTCCAGAAAGAAAGACACGGACGCAAGTACAAATTTGTGGGCCCTAAAACGACCAGATACACCAAATCTCAACTACACATTCACCTCACTTGTACTTACAATTACACATATACATATATATATACGTATATGTCCACATATATATATATATATACACAAGTGAAGTACGCACCGACCCTGTATGTGCCTGGAAATATATTTATATTTGTGTGGAGCGTGGCTACAATAGGCTTCTCGGCTCGCACGCAAACAGCGAATCGACCGCAGTAGCAGACGCCCAGCAAGAATACAAGAAGCACGCGCAGTTTACCAACTGCAGATAAAAGTGCTGCAGCGTCTCAAGCATCGAAGGCAGTCGCAGCACCGTCTCCTCGTCCTCTTCTTCTTCTTTTCCCGCCTCGTCGCCGTCCTGCCAGAGCGTCTTGCGAGTCCGTCTTCTGCTGCCGCTGTTTGCCACGGCGAAGCCAGGAGGGACACTCTGCACGGAGGACAAAGCCTGGCGCAGCGCCGGGTCCACACCAGCAGCAGCTGCAGCAGCGGGGCCACGCAGAGGGAATTGCTACGTCGCTTGCAAATATGGAAGGACCCTATTAGAGAGATGTAAGAGAAACACACATGAGGGTAGAGTTCATAGATAGATGTGACAGAATTCTAGTCCAATATATACAAAGACGTATACATGTATGCATGAGGACGTAGGCACACGCATATATAAGAGAGGAACATTAAATTCTGGATGTATAAATAGGAGATGTAAAATTACGTCCAGGTATTCACATACAACAGAACTACAGGGTCCCTGCAACAGGCCGACAGCTACAAATACATGTATATATACATATATGTACATATCATATCGTGTATATATATAAATGGGCTGGAGTTCCAAGACATAGTAGTAGTAGTGGTAGTAGTAGTAGTGGTACTAGGAGTGGTAGTAGTACTAGTAACACTGGCGCATCTTAGAACTGCAGCCCGTCTATATATATATACATATCTATCTGGTCCGTATGTATATCTATCTGATCTATGACGTATATATATATATATATACCTGCTATGTGTATGTATATATACATATATATATATATATATAAACGGGCTGCAGTTGTAAGATGCGCCAGTGTTACTACTACTACTACTACTACTACTGCTACTACTACTACTATTACCACCACCACCACCACCACTACTACCACCACTACTACTACCACCACTACTACTACCACCACTACTACTACTACCACTACTACTGCCACCACCACTAGTACTACCACCACTATTACTACTACTACCGCCACTACTACTAGTACTATTACGTGTTAGAAAGGCAGCTTGCATCATACGTGCGGGAGGGCAACAAGGTGCTGCTTGCCAACGGAAGCAGCAGCAGCAGCGAGAAACTTGGAAGCAGCACCACACGCGACGACGCACACTGCCATACGCGACTGAGTGTGGAAACACGCTTATATATACCAACCCACACATAATATACACAGGTCATACACATATATGTATATATACAGTTGGGCGTGTAAGCAAGCACATGCATATATTTATATATATACAGGAGTTTGTATGCATTCGTGTCTGTGTGTATGAACGGATGTGGGCGCAGGTGGACATACGTGTATGTAGCATGCACACGCCCATACGTACGCCTGTAGATATGTTTATCTACATATATGTGTGTGTATGCATGTGTGAATATACGCATCCAACGTCCACGCATTCATATTGGGTTGCAAATACACACATATATATTTATACGTGATGGGCGTATATAGACGAGAGAGGGTGCGTATACACATGTACCGCAACTGTTTATATATATATATATGCGGACATACGTACAAGGTGCAGCAGGGCCGTAGAGGACTCACTGTCGTGGTGTCGTGCTGCTGCTGCTGTTTCCAGAAGGAAGCGACAAGCCGCTGAGGGAAGAATAGACAAAGTGCGCGCAGCGCTGCTGCTGCGTCGATCACCTTGCTCAACTCTTGCACTGCTGCTTCCATATCTGGCTGTCCTGCCGCTGCTGCCGAAGCACAGACAGCTTTAACGACGCCGCTGACTGCAGCACAAGGATTTCTGCAGCCGCCGGCCGTGCTCCCTGCACCAGACGCGACGTTGCTGTTGCTGCTGCTGCTCGCACTGCTGCACCGTGCGCTGCTGCTGCTGCTGTAACTTACGCTGTTGCTACTGTGGTCTGTGCTGCTGCTGTTGTTGAGCAGCTGCTGCGCAGTAACCTGCTGCTGCAAGGGGGGGGCCAGCCTGCTGAGGGCAGCAGAGCAGTCGGCGAGCGTCTGCAGCAGCTGCTGGTGCAGCGTCTCAACCTGCTGCTGCAGCAGCAACTGCGTGGCCGTGCAAATGCTGCTGCTGCTGCACACGCGCTGCACCACATCACGTACAAGTGCGGGAGAACCGACGCCTTCAAAAACGCACGCAAAATTCAAGAGCTGAGGCAAGAGGGGAAAGAGGAGCGGCACACGTTGATGCGTCTGCTGTTGCTGCTGTGGTTGCTGCTGCTGGTGCTCCAGCTCACGCCCTTCCTCTTCTTCTTCCTGCCGCTGTTGCTCATCATGTTGCCGCCCACGCCGGCTCTGAAGTCGCTTCCGCACCTGCTGCTGCTCTTGCTGCCGCCGCTTTTGTTTCTCGCGTTCACAGAGCAACGCGTCGAGCTGCAACAGCTTCCTGGACGAGGCCACCCTGTGCAGCACAAGCAGCGTCAGCCTTCAAACGCAGCACACAGCAGGAGACGCGGCCGAGTTTCATCTGACTCAAACTACTGCAGCAGCAGCAGAACTGTACACAAGCCAACAGCAACTTCAGCAGCAGCAGCGCTGGACACGAACCAACAGCAACTGCAGCAGCAGCAGGACTGGACACGAGCCAACGGCAACTGCAGCAGCAGCAGCAGGACTGGACACCAGCCAACAGCAAGTGCAGCAAACATCAGCAGCAGCCCTGTACTTAATGCAACAGCACCTGGAGCAGCAGCAGCATCAGGCACACAAGAAATAGAAGCCCCACCAGCTGCACTTAGAGCGTCGTCTAGCTGCGACGACAGCGCCTGCACGCCCCGCAGCAAATGCGGCGCGTCCGCACCCCAGCAGCAAGCTAGCCAAGGGAACGCGTAAATTACTGCAGTTTACAGAAGTGACTCGGGAGGAGACAGGGGAAGAAGATGGGTAGGCTATTGTGCGTCAACCACTGGCACTTTGACTGGAGCAGCGTCGTCACCAACAGCAGCAGCAGTAGCAGCAGCAACAGTAGCAGCAATAGCAGCAGCAGTGGCAGCAGGTAAAACAGCAACAGCAGCAGCAATAGCAGCAGCAGTAGCAGCAGCTACAGCAGCAGTAGTAGCAGCAGTAGCAGCAGCAGCAGTAGCAGCAGCAGTAGTAGCAGCAACAGCAGTAGCAGCAGCAGTAGTAGCAGCAACAGCAGTAGCAGCAGCTCCAGCAGCATTTAGTAGCAGCAGCAGTAGCAGCAACAGCAGTAGCAGCAGTTGCAGCAGCAGTAGTAGCAGCAGTAGTAGCCGCAGCAGTAGCCGCAGCAGCAGTAGCAGCAGCAGCAGCGGCAGCAGTAGCAGTAGCAGCAGCAGCACCAGCAATGGCAGCAGCAGTAGCAGCAGCAGCAGTAGCAACAGGTCGGGAATTCCTCACCGGAAAAGGGCCGTACGCTTCAGTTCGTCTTCGCCTTCGCACTGCTTCGGCCGCTCGTGCTGCTGCTGCAGCGGCAAACACGGCGGGAGTTCGTGCGGTCGCCGCGAAAAGCGCAGAAGCGAGTGTACGTACACCCGAAACCCGGAGTTGTACAATACCTGTGCCGCGAACGCCCGCCCAGGAAGGTGCAGCAGTGCGCACAAAGAAGCCACGGTCACATCTGCAGCAGCAGATACAGCAACAGCAGCAGCGGCAGCAATTACAGCAGTGGCAGCAGCAGTCACAGCAGTAATAGCAGCAGCTACAGCAGTAACACTTACAGCGGTCACAGTGGCAGCTACAGCAGTAGCAGCAGCAGCAGCTACAGTAACAGTTGCAGCGGTTGTATCGGCAGTTACGACAGTAGCTGGAGAAGTTACGGCAACAGCAGCGGCAGCAGTTACAGCAGTAGCAGCAGCAGTTACAGAAGTAGCAGTAGCAGCAGGTACAGCAGTAGCAGCAGAAGCAGCTACCGCAGTAACAGTTACACTTGTCCTACCCGCAGTTACAGCAGAAGCAGCAGATACAGCGGCAGCAGCAGTTACAGCAGTAGCAGCAGCAACTGCAGCAGCAACAGCAGCAGCAGTAGGAGCTACCACAGCAACAGTCACAGCGGTGACACCGGCAGTTACAGCAATGGCAGCAGCAGTTACACCAGCAGAAGCAGCGGCAGCAGCAGAAGCAGCGGCAACAGCAGAAGCAGCGGCACAGTATGCAGGTCTGCGGCGGCAGCTCACTGTAAAAAGCCTGTTTCTCTGTAACCGGAGAGCAGGGCTGCTGCGGCAGCTCGCACGCGTTCGCGCCCAGACTGCTACGCCCCACTGCTGCACCCGCGTCCTTGCGGCTCTCTGCTGCTGCTTCTGGAGCGTCGTCGCGCGCTCGTTCCGCTGCTGCCCGCGCTGCTGCTGCTGCTGCTGCCCCACGTCCGTCAGCTGCTCCTGCTAGTGCGGCTTGGAACCCAGCTGCTAAGCCGCTGCTGTGGCTTTCTGCTGCACTGCACGCGCGGGCCTCTTCGGCCTGTGGACTCCTTTCATCGAACACATCGTCCTCGTAGTGAAAAGCAGCAAACGGCAGCAGGAATGAAGGCGCAGGAGGCAAGTCCAAGTGCTGCAGAGGTTCCTGCTGCTGCAGCTGCTGCAGTGACAGCTGCTGCTGCGGTGCAGTCGCAGGTGCGACAGTAGCAGCAACACCTGCAGCAAGCAAGGAGGGCGCCATAGATGCTACCGAGATACTCAAGACCGGTACATTTACATATATGCCGCTGCACGTGGGACGAGCAACCAGCAGAAGGTAGTCCCCTCGCTGGTCATTCTCCTTGCCCGTCTGTCCTCCCGTCTCAGTTGACTTCCACTGCCGCCGCTGCGGCCCCCGCCGCACCTGCCGTCCCTCTGCTGCCTTCCTGCTTGCGGATGCTGCAACTGCTTGTTCTGCCAGTTCTGGTGCTGTCGCATCTGCTGCTTTGGCTGCTCCTCCCTCTACTTCTGCTGCGGCTCCCGCTGCGGCTGTTGCTCTCGCCTCTCCTGCTGCTGCTGACGCTTCTGTTGCCGCTGCTGACACTTGTGCTGCTGCTGCTGCTGTGCAGCCCTTACGCTTCTGCACGACGGCTCTTGTTGCTGCTGTTGCTCTCGCCTCTGCTGCTGTTGCCGCTGGTTCCGCTGCTGTCGACACGTCTCCTGCTGCTGCGGTGCAGCCCTTATGCTTCTCCGCGGCGGCTCTTGCTGCCGCGGTTGTTCTTGCTTCTGCTGCGGTTGCCGCTGGTTCTGCTGCTGCTGCGACACCCTGCGCATCTTCTTTCTCGGCCACGCGTGCCGTCTCATTAGTACATCCCGTGGCCTGGAGAGCGCCTGTCTCCCCCTTCTTGCTAGCAGTCAGATATACGCGAATATAAGAGAAGAAGATCGGTGATATGTACACATATGGGTGAGTGAAAAAAGCACGTGTTTATGATCGGGAAAGTTCGCCGCAGACAGACAGGTGAAAAGAAGACAAGCCGCTTCCCTCCCTGTTACACGGGCAGCAGCAGCACCACCACCAGACGTCGGGAGATGTTCCTCCTTTCTCCCCTTCTTTTGCTTTTCGTCGGTGGAGACCTTTTCTCGGCATTCCACCGCACTTTCTGTTCTAGAAAGAGTGCCCCGTCCCCGCTGTCTCTCCCCGCTGGCTACAGGAATTGCTACAAGTCGAGGATTTCAGCGCCGCCTCTGCTTGCCGTCCGAGAACTTCCGCCTAGCACACGCAAGGGCGGGCTAGCTACCTCGGTTGACCGCATATACTTCGTAGGCGCAGCAGCGCAGGGAGGCCTCGTGCGATGGATGTGCCTGTATCTATCAAGGGCCGGGGCCACGCGCTCAACCCATGCAGAAGAAGGGGGCGACGTGGAGTGCAGGCCTCTCTGTCTGAGCGCAGGGAGAACTCGTGGGAGGAGTCGACGTGTCTGAGGGAAGTGAGGACGGGGAACTACCCGGCACCGGAGGTGTAGTCGACTCGGAAAAGAGAAGAAACCGTTCCTTCGCGCTGTTGCCGTGAAATGTGTGTAATGCCAGACCACCTGCGTTCGCGCAGAGAGAAGGGAGCGGAAGAAAATGCGAGACAAGCAAGCGAAGTGCGGACACGGGCAGGATTTCATCGATGGGCTGTGCTTCTCTACTTTAAGAGAGAGACGTCGTCGAAAAGTCGTCGGCGCGCACGCAGGAAGGCCGCAGTGGCAAAAGCGGTCGTAAGGGAGAGTTGCTGCATGCGCATGCAAGGGCAACAAGACTGGCAGCCGCTGCTGCTCGTCATCTGCTTGCTCGGCAGCAACAGCCCTCTACAGGTACGGGCTCGGGAACTTTTCGAGCGGCGCACATGCAGCGGGACGAAGAATTGTTACCGCTTACACCGGCCCCTGTGTGTTAGGAGGGGTTCGTAGTAAGGCACACACGTGAAGAGCTCGAGTTTCACGAGCGTGCGCGGATTGAGTGAAAACGGCAGTGGTTCGTCGGTTTGCGCATGTGCAGCTGTCGTGCCGCGCTGCTGCTGCTGCGGGTCTGCAGACAGCGCCGGCGTTCGTGTTGCTGCGGCCGCCGCGCTGCTGCTCGTGTCGCCGCGCCTGCTGCAGGCTCCGCTGCCGCTTTGTTGCTGCAGCCCGTGTGCGGCTCTTCGTACGCAGTTCGCACCGGCCGGTCTCGTTCGACTGCGGCTGCACCTCCCGCTGCTGTTGTTGGCTGCTGAGATGCTCCAGCGGCTCCGATGAGCGCCGTGTGCGGGGGAGGGGCAGCACTCCTTGCTGGGCCCGCGGCGCCTCGTGACGCGCGCTGTGCGAGGAGCACACGTGTGCGCTGCTGCTACACCAGCACCTGCTATTGAGAAGAGCTGCAGCAGGTGCGCTGCTGGCAGCTTGCTGCCGCCCTCTCCTGATGGCGCTGCTGCTGCTGCGTCGCAACTTTTCTTCCGGCTGTGCGCGCCTGGCGGTTTTTTTTTTCTTCGTACGGCTTGCACAGCAGTAAGTCGCCAGATTCTGCCCTCCTGGGACCAGCACCGAACACGACTGCCGCGCTGTAGCGAGCTGCTGCACACGCACACGTATCCGAGGCGCTGCTGGACAGCGCAGTGGTTGTGGCGTCGGGTGTATGTACACCCGAAAACGGAGGGCAAGACAGCAGCGCGCAGCTCAAGACGAGCAGCAGCAGCAGCCCGAGCTGGTCGAGTAGTGGTTGGTTGCTCCGCTGCTGCTTCTCCGAGCCTCTCAGTCGCTTCGTTCTCATACCAAAAGGAAAACTTCGCAGCAACTTCTTATCCTGCCGAAGACTGCGTAGCAACAGCGAGAACAGTTGTTGTTGCACAGCAACAGCTGCACCAGCGGCAGGAAAGAAGCCAGCAGCGGCCGTGCAACAAGGGAGCAGCAGAACCGGGCAGGGGCGTGGCACACAGGTGGTAGTATTCTTCGTGTGTCTTGCCGAATCTCCTATCTCCTCGTCTTCATTTATCCTTTTCATGGAATTTTTTCCGTTCCCTGCTGCAGCAGCAGCGGCAGCTCTCTCTGTCAAGCGGCAGCTGCTGCCGCTGCCCAATTCCCGCCGCCCCCCCCGCCCCCCCCCTGGTGCGCCGTGGACTCGGCACGAAGCCGCTGAATTTTCTTGGTGTGCCGCACTGCGGAAATTAGTTCGTTGCAGTCTTCCCTAGGCGTGTGCGTCGTACATACGCGCGTCTATCTTGCTGCATGTGTATGCATCGCAGACGCTGGACTGAATCTGCATCTCTTCATCATATGCAGGCACAGCGGTAAACCATGTATGCAGCAGCAGCAGCAGCATCCTCCCGACGAACTGCTGCTGCCGCTGCTGCTGCTCGAAGTTCCCCGACTTGCTTCTTGCTCCACGCCTCGCGAAGCAAGTCGGCGTGCCCGATCTGCCGCAGCAGCAACCGTCGCAGCAGGACGCCGCGTTAATGCGACTTCGCTTCCTGCGACTTGCCTTTTCTTCCTTTCTCCCGGCCTGCGTCGCTGCGCGCGTGTTGCTGCGCCTTTTCTGTCTCACCCTTTGCACACCGATCGGTCGAGCGCGCGACGGTTCCGCGGCTCGAGCTGCTTCCGTCCGCTGCCGACAGACACGCACACGTTTTTTCTCTCCGCTTCACGGACCACCGTCGTTTCGCAGAACTGCAGCGGTGGGCCTCACGCTGTCCACTGCGCATATCGCCCGGCGACCCCCGCTGCAGTCAAGCCGCAGGCGCAGCTCTGCTTCCGAGACAAGCTAGAGCCCCAGCCGACGCGAGCCCTTCCCCAGCAGGGAAACCACACGCCCGAAAAGGCCGGGACCGGCCGGGGAACGGCAGAAAAGGGGAGAACAGCAGTCAGAAGCGAGTCTGCTGCCAGCTGGCACTGTGTGCACGCCAAGAGATACGGGGCGCATGGGGGGGTCTGTGGGCGTGACGCAGATGTCCCGCCATTTGCTGTCCCTCCCTATTCATGTAGACTCGGCAGCACCTGTGTACATGCTCTATATACGTCCGCCTGCGTAGCAAGGGTATCCATACAAAGGATGCTAGAGCATATTCATACAAACGTACCACTCCCAACAGCATCCGCATATACACGAATGCTGGAGATATGCAGTTTTCTGGTAGCGTCCAATGCGCGTGTGTAGGGAGGATATGAGGAGGATACGGAGACGCAGGAGGCTGTTCCCCGCCGACGGCAGCTGGACTTTTGCCGGCCCACTTCCTTGATGTGTCACCGGCACGTATCTCTGTGACGAGGCGACCTCTACTTCAGTAGATCTTCGTGCTTCTTGCGTGTCCGTCTTTTCGTGCTGCGCTGCCTCTGCTGCAGTTCTCTTTCGTTTCCCCCTATTCGTCGTATCTTCCTTGCTGGCGTCCTTTGCGGCGCCCCCTTTGTCCTCTTCCTGGGTCGCCTGTTGATCGCCTCCCAGCTTCTGGCCGTCCGCCTGCACTTGGGGCGAACCAGCTCCGATTTTTTTCCGCATGCTTTGCAGTGGGAGCTTCAGCTCCCTCTCTCGCATGCAGCGACCTGCTGCTGCTCTTGCTCCTTGTGCCGTATGCAGCGCAAACGGTCGTCTCCGTCTAATTCTGGTGTACAGCCGCAGGAGGAACCCGCAGCTGCTCCTGCCACACAAACCGCCGCTTTCTCGTTTCCTCTACTTCCGTCGCCGCTGATAAACGAGCTGCTGATCCGTAGAACTGTACGTGCGCGTCGGTTTACACTCAGACTCGTAGCTTCCTTCTTGGGAGTGCTACTCTGTATATGCATGTGTATCTGTATCTATGCATCTGTGTGTGTGTATACGTGTGAACAGAAGACGCGGATACGATAGCGTGGCGGGACTTCTCGTGGGAGGTGTACATACACCGCGCGAAGGCCTGTTTGTGGGGTTTTTTTCTCGTTCGCGTGTATTCCTGCTGGTGCGTCCTACAGAGCGCCGCGCCGGGCGCTGCAGCGGCGCAGCAGCAGGCGACAGCAGCAGCAGGCGACAGCAGCAGCAGGCGACAACAGCACGACAGACAAGGAGCGGCAGCAGCAGGAGCCCACGTGCAGGTGGAGCAGCAACAGCGCCACAAGAGACAGCAGCAGTCGCAGCCTGGACAAAGTAGTCTTGAAAGGAGAGGGTGGTGGGAACGTGAAATTGCCGTGGAAGCAGCCTCATTCTCGCTGCTTCATGCAGAACGTCGTTATCTGGCAGACGCAGCCGTCGTAGGAGCCTCACGGACGCTACTGCTACTGACAGCGTTGCGTCACTCCTTGCTGTCGCCCGTCTGCTGCTGCTGTTGGTCTTGCCGCTGTTGGTCCGGCTGCCGCTGGTAGAGGCGCGGTGGTGCTGCTGCCACGGCTGCTGCTGCTGCTGCATGCATGAAGCCGGGTGGTGGTTTCAACTGCGCCTGCCGCTGGCGACTGGCGTTGCAGCAACAGCAGCAGGAGACCGAACAGCGGCAGCAGGAGCACGAGCAGCACCAGCAGCAGCGGAAGCAGCAGCAGCTGCTGCAGGGGCTCCACGTACGTCAGAAGGAGTTGCTTAGCGAGTGGCTGCGGCTACAGCGACTCCAGCTGCAGCTGCATCTCGCCGACCCCCACCAGCAGCAGCAGCTCGTAGGGCCGCCTCGGGTGGAGCAGCAGGAGGAGGAGCTCCGGAGTGTGGGGCTTTGTCCGATGACGACAGCAGCGGGAGCCTTGACGTCAGCGCAGGCAACGTTAGCTGCAGCACCTGTTGCAGTTTCGGCGAGCAGCGTAGTTGAATGCGAAGCAGCCCTGGCAGCAGCAAACCTGTCTTCCTGCAGCCCTGGCCTTCCCAGCAGCATGACTTCTGCTGTGGCCGCTCTGCCGGCAGCAGGGGCAGCAGGTGGAGGTGCAGCTGTTCCAGCTGCTGTTGCTGCTGCCCCGTCAACAGCTGCTGTGGATCTCGCAGTAGAAATTCGCTCACTCCGGCTGCTGCAGCAGGGCACAGGCAACGGTTCTACCCAGAAATTCGCTGAGATTGCGGCTGCTGCTGCACCGACAGCAGAGACGGCGTGTTCGGGTGTATGTACACCGCACTGCAGCACGTCAGGTGGCTTGCAGGGAAGCTGCACTGCCGCGAACACTCGCGCCGCGCAGTCGGCCGCAGCAGCTGGTGGAGCTGCTCAAGGCCCTGCTGCTCTTTCTTCTACCGCGGAAGGAGGTGGGGTGGCTGCTGCAGCAGTCGCTCCCCGCAACAGCAGCACGGCTGGAGAGTGCGGTGTACACACAGCCGACGACAGCAGCGCACGCTGCAACGAAGGCAGTCAGCAGCAACCGCAGCTGCTATTGCAGCACATCCGTCCCCACATGAGGAACAGCAGTCAGCCAGGTAGCTGCTGCGGCAGCGTAGTGAGCAGCAGCGGTGCGCGAAGCAGCAACTGCTGCTGCAACAGCAGCACTGGCGGCAATCATCCCACCTGCTCTGGGCACAGCAGCACCACACCCCACCACAGCAGCTGCTGCGCAGTGTCCAGCAGGACAGCGAACTGCTGCGGTAACGGCACCGCCAGCAACAGCAGATGCTGCAGCATTAGCACCTCCTCCCCGTATATCGCAACTCACCTAGGGGGTTTGTGGCAGCCGCCGGTGCTGCTCCCCACAGCTGCTGCTCCTGCAGCGCCTTCTGTTGTCCCGCCTGCTTCTGCCGTTCTAAACGCCGCGTCACCGGGGACCGCTGCTGCGGCCCCTGCCTTTTCAGCTGCATGCGCGTCTTGCAACGGCATCCCACCAGCACTGCTTCCACCTTATCCTAGTGCTGCCGCTGCTGCTTCTTCTTTTCCTCCTCTTCCCGCCAGTGCGCCCCTGCCGTTTACCGCTGCAGCAGATCTCTCTCCTGCTGCTGCTGCTTCTTCCTCCTGCTCTTCTGGGGCACGATGCAGTCGGGGCCACGCCTTGTGCGGCTTTCGCTACGACAACGCAGGCGGCAGCTGCAGCAGCAACGCTGGTCTTCCCGCTGCTGCCGCTGCAGCAGCAGCACCTTTCACGCGGCGGGCAGCGGCGGAGACGCTGGCAGCAGCGGCAGCAACTGCAGCGGGAAAAGAGGAGAGCCCGGGCGCAGCAGCAGCAGCAGGAGAAGAAGTTCTTTTCTTCCGGGAATTCCTCGTCAAAATTAAAGCAGGAGAAGAAAGGGACGCCTTCTCTTACCCTCTCACCGTGCGGTTATCAGTCACTCGCGCTCCACCTGCTGGATACCAGGCAAGGAGAGACAGCAGCAACAGACGCACCAACAGCAGCAGCAACGACGAAAAAGGCAACAGAGGCAGCAACACCAGCAGCAACAACAACAGAAGCAGGGACACCAGAAGCCGCAAGACGAACAGCAGCAATACGAAAAGCAGCAACACGAGAAGCAGCAACACCAGAAGCAGCAACACCAGAAGCAGCAACACCAGAAGCAGCAACACCAGAAGCAGCAACACCAGAAGCATCAACACCAGAAACAGCAACACCAGAAGCAGCAACACCACAGGCAGCAACACCAGAAGCAGCAACACCAAAGGCAGCAACAACAGAAACGGCGACACCAGAAGCAGTAACACTAGCATCAGCAAGAAGGTTGCAAGAGCAATAGCTGCTGCCACTTTTGTGAACGGACGGCAGTCGTAGAATAGATACATTCGACAAATCCTCGAAAGATTCGTGCTGCTGCAACCACAGCACCGGTTCGTGCGAGCAGAGTAGCAGAGAGCCGATTTATTGTCATAATTGCCCGGCCTTTCTCTGAAAGATTACCTGCTGGAGGAGTGTAGGTGGGTCTGCTGTCCGTCCGCCTGTTGCTCTCTCGCAAGTTCAAGGGTCACACAGCACTGCACGCGCGAGCAGGAGGGGCTGACGGGGCTGCGTTTCTCTGCTGGTGTTGCTACCGCTTTGCCAAAGCAGACAGCCGACGCTGCTGCTGCTGCTGCTTCCGCAGGCAACATTGCTGCTGCCAACGGAGCCCGATGGGAGGGCCACGGCGACACGTGCTGCTAATGCTGTGGTAGCGCTGTTTCGGCTGAGCGACGTGCTGCTCCTGCTGCAGCACTGCTGCAGCACGTCGCGATTTCTGCTGTTATGGGGTTTCCTGCTGTGCCGTTTTTGCTGTTGGTGCTGCTGCACGTCGTGATTTCTGCTGTTGTGGGGTTTCCCGCTGCTGCATTTTTGCTGCTGCTGCTGCTGCACGTGGGAGTTCTGCTGCTGCTGCAACGGAGTTTCGGATCCTGCTGCGTCTCTTTGCTGTTGCTGTTGCAGCTCTTGCGTCTCGAGTTGTCGGACCGAGAGAATCTCTTTCTGCTCTACCGCGCGGAAGTGTCTGAGGGCGACTTCGCCCGCATGCGCCAAGAACAACGGCTCCTCATTGATTTTCAAGCGTTTCCGTCGAAGTTTGTGGAACTTCTGGAGGAGGCAGCTGCTTCTCCTCCTTCCTCTGCTGTCTCGGTCTGTTCTGCTGCTGCGGCTAGCGCTTCCACTTCGTCTTCGACCGACGACGCGGCTGCTTCGGTCCACAGCAACTCACAACAACAACAGCAGCAACGGTGCGGCGGCCTTTCTGCCTTGTTTGCTGTCCGCACGTGCTGCTCCTGTCGCTGAACGTCTTGCTGGTGGTGCTGCTGCTGCTGCGGGTGTCGGTGTTCCTCTCTCGCCACAACTACAGCTGCTCTTCCCTGGGTCGCTGCTATCGCGGGGCAGTGATGTTTGTTTCTCTGCTTCTTCAGCCGCTGCTATCCGGCCTGACGTTCAGGCGGGAAGGGGCTGCGGGGGGTCTCCTTTCTGCGGCTGCCGTTATCACAGCTACTCCTGTTGCGACTTCTGGTGTTACTCCTGCTGCTCCTACGACTGCGGCTGCTGCTACCGCTGCTGCTGCTACCGCTGTTGCTGCTACCGCTGTTGCTGCCACCGCTGTTGCTGTTACTGTTGCTGCTACTGCTGGTCCCGCAAAGACTGCTGTCGTGCGACTGCATGCGTCGCTTGTGTGCTGCTACTGCATCCAGCTCTCCACCACTGTTCTTCCTGCTGCTGCTGCTCCGAGTCGAGTCCGACTGCCGTAACTCGCCCTCTCTGCGCTGCTGCAGGTGCTGCTTTGGCTCGGATAGCCTCGCTGGTGCTGCTGTTGCAGTGGCCGCTGCGGCGGCTTCTGCTGTGTACGGTGTAGATCCTGCTGCTGCTGCACCAGCTGCGGTTTTCCGCTCCTGCTGCCTTCCCTGGTGCTGTTCCTCTCCTGGCTGCTGCTGCTGCTGTGGGAGCTGCTGCCGCTGATTATTCGACCAGCGCATCTGCTGCCTCGGAGCAGCACGTGTTGCTGTTGTGAGTGCTGCCACAGGTGGTGCCGCGCCGGCTGCTGCTTTGGGTCTTTCAGCTGCTGCCCCTCTCGGTGCCACTGCTCCGGTGGCTGCTGCTGTCGCTGCTGCTGGGTCTGCTCCCTCTTACGCTGCTGCTGCTGCTGCTGTCTTGGGACCGCTGCTGTCGCCGGTTTTCACTTCGTTGCTGCAGCTGCTGTGCTGATGCTGCTGCAGGCTTGCCGCGGTGTTCCGATGTGCGGGTTTTTGTGGGGCGCCGATTATCAGCAGCAGCAGCGGAGGGTGGGCAGCAGCAGCAGCGAGCGGCGCAGCAGCCGGAGGAGGAGGCAGCAGCAGCAGCAGCCCCGCTGCCGCTTGTTGCCAGCGCAGCGGACGCATGGCTGCTGCTGCCGCGTCTGCTGCTGCAGCAGAGGCCTGCTTCAGTCTCGTTGAATTGAATTTTTTCAAGGAAATCACCCATCTTTCTCTTTGCATGCGTCGCGCTAACGACGAAGTGTTAAAGCAGCACCTTGCACAGCAGCTCTCTTGTTTCCAGGTATGGACAGGGCCAGCTAAAGGATCTGCATGTCTCTCTGTCTTGCCTCAAATATGGACCTCACTACGTACACATACTTCTGTACCCTTACACATATATTCGCATGCACGCCTACGTATATATATCTGTCTATGTGTGTGTATGTGAGTCTATGCAAATGTTCTTTGTGTACATATGCAGCCGTACTTTTCCCTTTCTTCCTGTCTATATATGTACATATATACATGGTGTGTATGTGGAAGCGTGCGCGCCATTAGCCCATTCTTTCTTTCCCTCTGGCGTTGCTGCAGGTGCTGCTCTGTATAAACCTGCTGGCCCTGTAGACCGTTTGCCGCTCCTACAGTGTACCTGCTACTGCTGCTGCTGGCCGTGTTCCTGCTGCCTCGCCTGCGGCGATTCTGCTGCTGGGGGGTGGTGGTGTTGCGTCTGCTGCTGTTACGCTCGTTGTATGAGGCACTGCTGGTGTTGCTGCTGCGTGAGGTGGTTCTTCTTGACGACGCGTCGCTGCTGCTGAGACTCCTGCTGCACCGCACCCAGAGCTCCCGAAGTAGTGCTGCTGCTGCTGCTGACTTTCTCCGCTCAAAGCTGGTGCCCTCTGCGAGAGGCTGTTATAGCTGCTGCTGAGGCGGTCCGCGAGAACCTGCTGTTGCCGCTACTGCCAGTCTTCTCTTGCAACTGACGGTCCCCCGGCAGCTGCTGCTGCACGCGTCTGCGCCGCTGTTGCTCCGGTGTGCTACAGACAGTTGCTGCCGCTGCTGCTGGTGCGTTGCCTGCTGCGCTGCTGCAGGGGTTCTGAGGCGTCTGCTTCTATTGCTGCACGATACTTCCGCTACTGCTGTTGCGCCTGCTGCATGCGCTGCTGCTACTGCTCTTACGGCTGCTGAACGCATCCGCTGCGGCTGCTGCGGGGGGTGCTGCATGGCTCTGGTGCTCCCACTGCAGCTGCTGCTGCTGGGAGGGGGGACTTGGTGTTCTGCCGCACTGCACGCATCTCTGTTGCTTCTGCATGCACGTGCTCGTGCTGCTGTGCTGCAGCACCTAGCTGTGAGGAAGATCGAGGCCCTCATGGCGGCGGACGCGCAGCGGGCGCAGCTGCAGCATCAACTATTTTCTCTCCATCAGCGACTCGAAAGTAACCAGACTGAAACGTACGTCCTGTATTTTCTCAGCCGCTGCATGCCTCAATATACATATATATATATATATGTATGCAAAAGTGTGTATATATATAGAGGGACAGGACTAGCGGGAAAGAGAGGGAGGCAGGTGCATGCATGAGGACAGCAAAAGGATAAGACTGCATCGCTTCACGACTCCGTGAAGAGTATGTCAAGAGGCCTGTGCTCCAGCAAGAGGACCTGGTGCTTTAGCTGCCTAGGTGCTGCTTCCTCATGTGGTGTTTCTGGTGTCCACCCCATTGTCCTGCTGCTGCAGTGCGCGCTGCTGTTTTCTGGGCGTTCCCGCTGTATGCTCTTCGTGCACCTGGTGTTCTCCGGCTGCGGCTGCTATTGCTGCTATTGCTGCTGCTTTTGGCTTTTCTGGCTTCTCGTGCGGGTTCAGGACTGCGTCAATGGAGAAACTCCGGGAGCAGCATCGGGAAGAGGTGGCTGCTGCGGCTGCGTCGCATGCAGCAGAGATGCAGCGGCTGCTGCAGCAGATGGCCGAGCTGCGAGCCACACGCGAAGAGGCTGAGCAGCAGCAACAGCGGCAGCTGCAGGAGCGCACGCAGGCAGCAGAGGGACAACTGCTTCTCGTAAGGGAAACAGCTTTCCTGCTCTCTTCGCTGCTGCTGGTGCTGCTGCGACTTCTCTTGGAGCTGCTGCTCTTGCTCCTGCGCTGCCTTCTTCCCTCCATTTGACGGGACCCTGTTATTGCTGTTACTGACGCTGCTGGGCGTTGCTGCTGCCGGCGTTCCCCCTGCTGCGACGTCTTATCCAGTCGTACCGGTGTTCCACCTGCTGCCGCCGATGCTGCTCGGGTGCTGTTGGTACTGCTGCTGTTGCTGCTGCTGCTCTTTCTGTGACCGCGTTGATGCAGGACCTGCCGCTGAGCGCGTGCGATGTAGCGGGTATCTTCTTGTTTGCTACTGTTTACTCTTGGAGCTGTTGCTGCTACCACTACTTCACTGCCTGGTGCTCGTAGCTGGTGCTGATGTCGCTCAAGGCTACTGCTGCTGCTGGTGTTGCTGTTATTATCTACCGCTGCTGTTTAGCGTATTCTTTGTATATCTACTACTAACGCTGCTGCTGCTTCGCCTTGCTGCAGTGTCTGTGTGTCGCGCCTTTAATGTAGCTGCTGCTCCGCCTAGCGCTGCCAGTCGTTACAGCCGCTGCTGCCCTCTGTGTGCCGGATGCTGGCTCCTGCTGCTGCTGCGTAGCCGCGTCTACTTTCGCTGTCGCTGCTACACTTGCTGCCGCTTCTGCGACGGGAGCGGTGCTGCTCTTGGCTGGCACTGTCGTTGCTGTTGCGAAACATGCTGCTCTGTCGTGGTGCTTTGTCTTTATATTGCTCCCGATGCTGCTTGTAGGGTGCGTATACTGATTCTGCTTGTGATAGCTGCTGCTGCTGTTGTGTTTTTGCCGCTGTTTGCTGGCTGCTGTAGCTGTGCTGCATGTTGCCGGCTGTTAGTGCTACTGCGCGGCGAACGGATACCATTGCTGCTTCTGCTGCTGCGTCGTAGTACGCGAGATAGATAGCGCCACTTGCTGTTGAGGCATCTGCTTCGTAAGACGCTGCTGCTCGTGCGGACTGACGCCCCTGCTGCTACCGCTGCCTGCTGCTGTTGCTGCGTTGGCTGCAAGGAGCGTGGCCGGCGGGAGGCAGTCGAAGACGAGCTGCAGCAGCTGCAGCGGCGGTACGAAGAAGTGCAAGCAAAGATCGGGACAGCCGAAGGGAAGTGCGGAGAAGCTCAAGACAGGGAGCAGCAGGAGCGAGCAGGGCGTTGTCTGCTGCAGCAGCAGCTGCAGCAGCTGCAGCAAGAGATTGCCGAGCAACAGCAGCAGCAGGCAGCCCAGGCTGGCGTTCTCACGGAGAAGGAAAAACTGCTTGCAGAGCTGCAGCAGCAGCGCGTACGTCTACGCAGCAGCAATCGCATGCGCCAGACGTCCAAGGGAACACAGAACATCTACGCGCCAGCAACTCAAAAGAGGAGCAGAAGCACGCCTCACACTGCCACTACACGTACACACGTATATACGTGCACACATGTGTACACACGCATAAACATATATATATATACATATACATATATATATATGCATGCCTATGTTTATCTCTCTCTCTCTCTCTATATATATATATAAGTCTGATATTTAGGCGTGTATATATATATATATATGTAGCAGTTCAACGCAATAGTGGAAAAGTGCGTCACATAGACGCACATAACACAGACACACACACACAAGCGCAGGCTACACAGGTACCCGTACATTTACGTATATATGCATTGCATCCATATGTGTATACGTATATGCATATATATATATTCGTTTGGTGTGTAGCTCTATGTAGGAGCTAAGTAGTACACGTGAAGCACATCCCACACTGCCGCTTAACACGTACACACATGTGTACACACAGATACGTATACAAACACGTGTGTAAACGTACATACATATACATACGCATATATATAGATATGTGTGTCCACGTCTATGCGTATATGTGTGTCTATATCTGTTCTGGTGTGTGTGTAGCGGTATATATGTGTGTGTCTGTGGCGGAGCTCCAGCGGAGAGGGGCGTGCGTGCTGCAGTATGAGCGCGTCGTACGGAGCCGTGGACTTCCTTTTTCGAAGTCGTCACAGACGCAGTCCACTCCACTACTTCAGACGCGCTGATGTCTACGTGTGGCGAGGAGAAATTTATTTCTTTTTGCTTGCTTTCCCTTCTGTGGGCGACAGTCTCATGCGAAGATCCGTAGGTCTCGGTGCGCGCTGGAAGCACTGACGGGGTGTGTGTACACCTGCCGGAAACAATGACGAGACAGTCAAAATGTGTGCAGGACTGTGGAGAATATATATATGTGCGTGTGTATACCCACATATTTGTGTATGGATAGATACATATATACGCGTATATGCACATGCCGCGCAGACTTCAGAGTGGGCCAAGAGACAGCTGCTGCATGTTTGTTGTGTGCGCCCGTGTGTGTCTCTCCACACGTATTCGGTGGAGGCGAGAGGGAGGGGCTGCTGCTGCGCTGGTGCGTTGCCACTGCGGTTGCTGACAGCCTGTGCTGCATGCGTGCAGGCAGGACTCCAGGAGACGGCGCAGCAGCAGAAGGAGCGGCAGTCGCGACTCGAAGAGGAGCTGCACACCGCCGTCCAGGAGATCCACAAAGTCAGGCGGCCGTGCCACTGCTGCTGGTGCTCCTGCAGCTGCTTCTCCGTCTCCTTCTCCTCCCTTCAGACGCACATTGACCCCCCCACAGGCACACTGCATGCATGCACTTGCAGACTCATACGCGAGGGCTGTGTGTCTGCTGTCTCTTCCACTGCGGGTGTCTGTGTGTGGACGTCCGTATTCAAAGTGAAGAGAATTTGCGGCTAACGGGCACGCAAGCACGGCTAGCCACCCACGTCCCTTGCAAAGCTTCTCACTAGGTGCCGTGGGACGACTTCTGACGCTTTCTGCGTGGACGAGAGTATATGCTGCTGCATTTTCTGCAGTTCTAGACATCTTCCTGTACATGTTTATCTGTTTACATGCGTCTGCATGCACAGCATATGTATATCTGTATATACTGGTAGCGGCGCTTGCACCACATGTGTGTGCTCGCACAAGTGTGTGTAGGATATTGCCGGCATACCTGCTCGGTATTTATCGATATATATGTAAGCGTACACCCCCTGCGGGACGCACACACATATCTGTATTTATATATATATATATCGCAAAGAGACAGAGAGGGGAAAAGTACTGCGTAGAGAAGCCACGTAATAATATACACTGCGTTACACTCGGCGCAGACGATGAACATGCACGGCCACACGCATCTCGAACAGGTATATGTATATATAAATGTGGGGAAGGGGAGAGCGTAAGTGCTGCAACTTTACTGGCATCTGTAGATGTAAACGTCGGTTTGTTTACATGTTTATGTGAAGGAAAGTCTGTTGAAAACGGGGGGAAAACGAAGCCTCTCTGCGGTTGACTTGGCGGTTGAATCATATTTCCACATACGCCTGCATGCACTACTAGTGGACCAGTATATGCATCTCAGTATACGCCTCTACGTGAACCCACATACACATATATATACATATATAAACATATATGTAAATGCATGTGCATATATATATATAGATAGATGGATAGATGAATATATCGGTATACATATATACAGGTATACACACATGTCCACGTATATGTATACATTTCCTATACATATCTATACGTCGATGTACACACATCCCTTTATACGTATATACACGTACACATATTCATACCTTTATATGTATATATAGATGTATGTTCGTCCTCGCGTACTGCAGCAAGTGAAGGCCGGTGCGCGTGCGGGAGCGGCTTGGGCAGAGCTCTACGGTACAGAGACTTGTACATACGTGTTCTTGCTGTCTTCTCGTCTCTGTATTCCTCACCGCTTGTTTCTCAGTATCTTCCTTCCCTGGCGCACATGTATAGACTACGTATGCGCTTCTTACTGGCGAGCCTTCGGGGGGATTCAGGTATACACGTATATATATATATATATATGTGTATGTATGTATGTGTACATGTGTATATATGTATGTGTATACATATACATAGTATGTCTACATATATACGTATATGGTGTGTGTATATATATATATGCATACGTATGTATACGCATGTACATGTATGTATATATATATATGTATATATGTTAATATACATGTATACATATATATGTATATGTGTATATGTGTATATGTATGTGCTTGTGTATGTCCACTTTGAAGGCATGCAGGGGAGCAGTTTTTCGGAAGTGTAGTTGTCTGGGCGGATGAATGTGCGTGAGTTGGCACGTAGCTGCGCGACTTCTTCCTAGGCGTGCAGGAACTTGTAGATCAGCTGGACGCATGTTTTGGGGTGTACGTACACACGAGCGGGACTACACCACCCGACACGACTGCAGGTGCTCGTTTCTGTTTTTCATAGAAGAAAAGAAAAGCTTCCCCGCGCTGCAGGACCTGCTGTTCCGGCTGAGGGATGATATCCGCCGCCTTCGAAGTTGCTGCCGTGGCGCGTGCGTACTTCGGGGAGTCATCTGCACACCGGTGCACATGCGCAGGAGACTGGGCGTACACACATATACGTACATAACTACGCACGTGTACAAACGTACATACATTTATATATATATATATACGTGTGCCTATACTTTCATTGCTTTCTACACGTATACGTCCATACCTGTATGGATATATATACATATATATGTGTATACGTAGATATGTATGTACGCGCTGAAGACTGGGCGTACGCATGTATACGTACATATACACATATATATATATATATGTAGGCACACCTGTGTACAGAGGTTTATACACATATGTGTACATATATATGTGTGTGTATGCATGTATATATATGTATATGTATGTACGGGTATGTGACAGTATCTGTGCAACTGTGACAGTTGCTTATGCGTAGAACGATTACCTTTGAGGTGTACATTGAATAGATAGGTCGCATTTAATGTGGAGACACCATACACGTATACACGTTGCCTTTATATACGTATACATATATATATATATATATATGAACACGTATCTCTCGCTCTCTCTATATATATACGGATGTGTATACGTGGTGCTTATATGTATGCGCGAACATGTTCGTTTGTCTGTGTAGCAGTATACACGTGTAACTTGCAGGCGTGAGACGAGTAGCCGTTGAAGCTGCCGGTGGGTGGAGCTTTGCTGCTGCTGCTGCTGCTTGTTCAGGGAAACGCCATCATCGCGAAGCTGCAGCAGCAAATGCGAACTTTCAAAGCGAAGCACAAGGCCAAAGCAGCAGACTGCCAGTCGCTTGAAAAAGTAGGTCTCTTTCTGTTCGGAATATATACGTGTAGACCTGCTGGACACACCGGGCTTACTATCACACAAGTGTTATATAGGCCCCACACACACGTAGTTATTATCCGTGCAGGTATGTGTCTCTTTTGCGTTCGTTTATGTATGTGTGTGTACACGTAGGTAATGATTCCAAGGGTCCACTTGCGCGTCTCCTCTATTCCCTGTATACATATGTGGATGTATATATATTACGTATATATATTGCATGTGTATACCACCTATATAGAGGCATATGTGTATATCTGTGAGGTGGCGCACTCTTGCATCGCAGGCGCAGACTTCGAACTCTGTGTCTGTTTGTGTGTGGGTATCGAAGACACGCGTAGAGAGAGGCGTACATAAAGCACGTAGAATACACACACATATGCAGATACCTTCTATATATGTGGATATAGGCATGTAGATGTATCCACACACGCGTACACACACGTATTTGTATACCTCATATATATGTGTATATGTATGTATGTAGGTGTATACATACATACATACATGCATACATACATGCATACATACATGCATACATACATGCATACATACATGCATGCATACATACACGTATGTATAACTCATGTACGTATGTATATACGCATGTAGGTAGGTCGGCAAATGGGCGAGTAAAACGTGGCTGAGGGGTGGTGCGCCTGTCCAGCGTTCACACATTCTGCCGCTGCTGCTTTCACGTCTGCCGCTGCCCCCCCGCGTCGGTGTTGCTGCCCTTCATCTGCTGGTTCTTTCTGCTACTGCTCTTGCTTCGCACTGCCGCCGTGTGTAGGCAGCAGAGTTTTGCTGGCGCGGCGGCACACTGCTGCTCTTGCTGCTGCAGAGGTAGTTGCGCGCGCGCCGTCTGGCCGCTGCTGCTTGAAATGCTGCGCGGCTGCTGCTGCTCTTGCGGCGCCAGGTCGACTGCCTGCTGCTCGTGCTGTGTGGCTGCTGGGGCTTGAAATGCTGCTGCTGCTCCAGCGGCGCCAGGTCGACTGTTTGCTGCTCCACGGCGTGGACGACCTGCCGCTGCTGCTCTCGCGGCCAGCGTTTCAACTGCTGTGTCTCCCTGCTGCTGACGCTGATGCGTCCTGCTGCCGCTGCTGCTGGAGGGAAATCTGCTGCTGGTAGCCGCTGCGGGTGGGTGCTCCGATAATCTACCGCTGCTGCCGCTCTTCTCGGAAGAACGAGATCCTCAGCCCTCTCTTTCCCCAGTGCGAGTTCTTCAGCAGCAACTACGTGTTGCAGTGTTGTTCTCTTATTTCTGCTCCGCTGCGGTTGTTGCTGCCGCTGCGTTTGCCCGTTGCTCGCCTGCTCTGCTGCTGCGGTTTTTTCTGCTCTGCTGCGGCTGTTGCTGCTGCTGCGGTTGCCCGGTTGCTCGCCTGCTCTGCTGCTGCTGGTGGCGGCTACTGCTCGTTTTCTGCAGTGAGATTTTACTCTGTTGCTGCTGTTGTAGAGTGTGCTGTGCTGCTGCTGCTGTCCTGCGGCTGCGTGCTTCTGGTGCTGCTGCGCTCCTGCTGCTGCTTTGCTGTGGCATGTTTCTGTTGCTGAGACGATGCTGTGTGTTCGTGCTGCGGGGCCGGCTGCTGCTGCTATTGCTGCCTCCCCTGCGCTGCGACCGCACGTCTCGGCTGCTGCTTGTGCCGTAATGCCGTGGAATGCCGGTGCTGCTGCTGCTGGGGTGCTGGTCTGCGAACGGTCATTGTCCTGCGTTTTTCCTTTCGTATATACGCTCCTTGCATATTGTGAGAAGGTGCTCTTGCAGCTGGTCTTCGGGGAGGGACGGCAACGGTGCAGCTGCCCCGTTTCTGTCCTGCGCTGCCTTTTCTTTACGTCGCTGCTGCTGCTGTTGCCGTGACGTCTGTGCTGCTTGTTGAATCTCCATCCGGATTGCTGCTGTTGCTGCGAGCCGCCTGCTTCGCGGGCGAAGGTGCAGCAGCTGTACTTGTTCGCTGTGGTGCTGCTGAGGCGGCTTGGAGTGCTGCTGCCGCGGCTGCTGCAGTCTGAACAGTTGCCAGTCCTGCTGCTGCTGGTGAAAGCGTTCACCGCTGCGTTCTGCTGCTGCTGGAACACGTCGGCTTGTCGATGACGCTCCTGGCGCCTGCGCACTCGGAGGTGCTGTGGCCGCTGCTGCTGCTACAACTGTTGCTGCCGTGCTGCTTGCTCTGCTCTTGGCGCAGATACTTGAGCTGGAGGACCTGCTTTCTCTCTCTCTTTCTCTCTATGCTTCTGGTGCTGTTCCTGCTGCAGCTGCAGCGGAGTGTTGCCTGTTGATATACTGATTTGCTTGTTCTGCCTGGGGGGTGTGTGTCAACACTGCTGCTGCTGCTAAGGCGCGGGGAGATCCTCCCGACGCTGCCGGCGCTGTAGCAGATGGGTTCCTGTGTCTAGCCTCTGCTGCTGCGTGTGTTGTTGCTTCGCTGATTTCTATCTGGTGTGCCGCCGCTGCTGCTGCGCATGCCTGTGCTGCTTTGCCGTCTATGCTACTTCTGCTCCTCCTCAGGACGTAGCAGCTCTGACACTGAAGAGCGCGGCGCTGCAGCAGCAGCTGGAGCAGCAGCAGCGACTTCAGCAGGAAGCGACCGAACGTGCTGCTGCAGCTAGTCAGATGTGCCAGCAGCTAAAGCAAGACCTAGAGCAGGCCCACGAGGAGCTTCTTGCTGCGAAGAATCGTAAGGCATATCCACTGTGCGTGTGCCGCAACAGCAGCAGCAGCAGCAGGGCAGCACTGCCGGCAACAGAGCGCTAGGACGACGGCACAGGTGCCGGCCGCAGGAGCTGAAGCAGCAGCGACAGACGAGCAGCATTGTCGGTTGGTAGCGGGGATGGTAGGAGCACATGCAGCAACATCAAGAACAGTAGCGGCAACGACAAGAGACGCAGCAGCAGAAACAGCAGCACACCAAGAACAGTGGCTGAAGCGACAAGACGCAGCAGCAGGGACAGTAGCACACTAAGAACAGTAGCTGCAGCCATAGCAGGGATGCAGCAGCAGGACCAGCAACACACCAGGAACAGCGGAAGCGGCATCAACTGCTGCACCAGCCCAGACAAAAGCAGGAAGAGCGTTTAAATATATGGTGGAGGCAGGTCCCGCAGCAGGAGCGACAGCCACCGCTGCAACAGAAGCAGCAGCAGTTGAAACTGCCTTAACAACAGCAACAAGAACAGCTGCAGCAGAGCCTTGCGAGGAGGCATCACAGAGAGGCACTGGAGCAATCAACGAAGACTATGAAGCAATGCGCCGGCCTGCGCCCAGCAGCAGTGCGAGCTGCAGCAGCAGCAGCAGCGTGACGGGCAACAGCAGCAGCAGGTTTCGTAGCACCAGACAGGACAGAAGATGTTTTGACAGGACAACAGGAAGAAGAACCAGCAGCAGCGGGAGCACTGCTGTCCTCTGTACTGCCACCGTCTGCGGCGCATGCATATTAAATGTTCCGGCCTCGCATACGCGTATGTAGGGCACCTATACATTTATACATATATGTATATATACGTATATATACATACGTGTGCATATATATATATATATGTTTCTTGAGCACCGGAGTTGAATTTATTAGGGCCTTCGTCTCTCTCCAAGTGTATTTGCATGCATTGACTCGTGGGGCATGAAAAATTGATACGTGTAAATTGTATATATACGTACGTATACGTGTCGACTGCGTGTATAGGCGTATATCGCAGCTGTGTCGCGTGCTGCTGCAGGAGGAGCAGGTTGGCTCCTGCTGGTGCGCGACAGCTAGCTTTGCCTACTTTGCTGCGCTGCTGCATGAGCCACCCACCGCCTTACGGGTAGCTATTACGGCTGGTGCTGCTGCTCCTCCTGCCACTTCTTCTCCGTAGCTGCTGCAGTTGGGGAGACTGCGTTTTCTGCTGCTGTGAGCGTCGCTGGGTCTGTTCAAGCTGCAGGTGCGCAGCTGCAGGTGCGCTAGCCGGTGCTGACGTTGCAGCTTTTGTGCTGTTGCTTGCTGCTGCTACTGCGACAGCTGCGACTGGAGGTGCTACTGCTGCTGCTACTCGTCCTCGTCCTGGTGCTGCTGCTTCCTTCCTGCTGGACTTCACAATTCAGCAGTCGCGCTGGTGCAGCAACAGCGAGTCCGTCACGTCTCGCTGCTCTTGCTGCTGCTGTTCTGCAGATGTTGCTGAGTCTGTCTTTCTGTGTCGAGCATGCGCGTGCCACTTGCTCGCAATCTTTTTGACAGCTGCTGCCTCTGCTCTCTGAAACTGCCTGCGCGCGGCCGTTGGCTGCTGCACGACGTCGCGGTGCTCCGGTCACGTTTCTGGCGGTGCGGCTGTGCTCTCCTTGTCTCTACAGTGTGGGGTCAGTCCTGCTCTTTTGTTCGCTCGGTATACGTCTACCTCTGTTCATCGCTGCTGCTCTTGCTCGGCCGCCGCTGCTGCTGTTGAATATTGAGCTGCGCTCCTGCGACTGCTTTTGGTGCTGCTGCTGCTGCTACGTGCTCCCCTTAGTGAACGCACGACTGAACAAGGAACTAACGACGCGACAGCTGGAGGCGTACATGCCTGGGCCTTCGCGGATGTGCCAGCGGCAGCAAACACTAACTGCAGCAGGACCTTCACCTGCGGAGCAGCAGCAGCTGGTCGTCAACCAGCAGCAGCAGAACAGCAGCGCGTCGCCTTCGTTGCTGCTGGGCGTGCTGCATGCGAGCGGCGGCAGCAGTCGCCCCACAACAGCGGACTCAACCACTGCTGCTGCTGCTGTTGCTCCTGCTGCTGCTGCTGCTCCTGCTGCTGGTGCTCCTCCTCCTTCTCATCTTCCGTTTTCCCCAACGCAGCCGCTGCAGCAGCAGCAGCGTAGGCTGTCCTCTCTGCGAGCAGGAGCCGTGCAGCAACAGCAGACGGTGGAAGAAGCAGGGGCGGCCGAGCGAGGGGGAGGGGAGCGGCGAAGGGATTACGTGCCAGTCGAAGCAGCGGCAGTCGTCTCACCGTTCTCCGCTGCTGCCCACTCCACGACGTCTGCGCTTGCTGCGATCCTCCACTCCGACGACTTGCTGCAAGAGCAAAGCGAGCCCCAGCACAAGCTGTCGCCGTGGAAGCAACCCCAACAGCAGCCCGTCTCGCTCCTGCATGCGCACCTGTAAGTTCAACAGCGAGTTCGCCGACCCATCACACCTGCGACGTTGACACTCGTTTGTATACGTCTCTCTATTGGCAACCCCTCCACACTGAGTCATTCCCGTCATATATACACACACACACCTCCGTACTCTAGATTCGGCTGTTCATATGCATCTCTCTATATATATATGAGTATATATATGCGTATTGATGGACAGCTACATAGGGCGTGGCACACCTCCCCGGATATATATACGTGAATGTGTATATCTGCGTCCAGGGACTCGGTTGCAAGGCAAATGCAGTGGTTAGTGGCCTCCACAAGGTGAAGTGCATGTACACACGGGGTCACCTGTGCATGCACTTGTATACTTCTAACAAAGACAGACTCGGCGCGTGGTTCTGCAGCCTTGCGAAGACATCGGAAATTACCGACTGCTCAGCACCACGTTTCTCAACGCGTATATCTGCGTACACATGGATCTGTCTTACACACCTATACATACATATATACATACATATATATATATATATATGTAGAGAGATAGATCTACATGTAGGTCGCCTTTCCAAGCCTTCTTTATATGCTCGCTTAACACAGACCTATCCATATATACATATATATATATACGTATACAGAGGGACAGAGAGAGATGGAGAGCGGCAGAGAGACAGAGACAGAGAGATACAGTACATATAGGTAGTCATTTCGTCTCTTCTTTATACGCAAATGTGTATATATGT
This sequence comes from Sarcocystis neurona, assembly GCA_000727475.1. Taxonomy (NCBI): domain Eukaryota; phylum Apicomplexa; class Conoidasida; order Eucoccidiorida; family Sarcocystidae; genus Sarcocystis; species Sarcocystis neurona. The sequence goes on along the minus strand of KL647301.1, from coordinate 500,301 downwards.
ATGTACTTCTGAAGTCATATATATATAAACATATACGCATGTATGCCCTCTTGCACGCCTATCCATATATATATATGCGTAAGATTCTCAGTCCTTCTTCGTATTCCTGTGTATATCTATCGATCTATCTATATGTGTAGTTTTTTTCACTCATCTGCGTACATGCTGCCTTACCTATGTGCGGACATACTTACATATATATATATATTTACATAATGCTATCGTACCTCTTATAGGCATGTGTGCAGGCATACAAATGTCTAGACACATATCTGCCCACACGCTGTCTTGCACATATATGCATGTACACATATGTGCATACGTTCTGCTTTTGATCCTTTTCACACGTCTGCATACGTACGTGTATATACACGTATATATTTTTTGCAGTGCTGCATGCGGGAGAGGTCCTTCGTCTGGCGGGACGGCGATCACACATGCTGCTTCGCCTGTGGCGTCTTCGTCCGCCGTCGACGCTCCGGTAGCAACGGGAAGCAACAGCAGCAGCGACGGCAGCACTTCTCCGCAGCGGCCGGACTTTTCGTTTGCTCCTTCGTCCGCAGTGAGCAGCAGCGGGCCTCCTGCGCGCCCTGCAGCACAAGCAGCAGCAGCAGCAAAAGGAGGAAGCGGTGCACAGGCGGCTGTCGCAGCAGCACGAGCTGCTGCAGAACACGTCACCGGATATTCTCTGCCTCGCTCTCTGAGTTCAGCGGAGTCTGTGCATGCGCAAACGTCCGCTGCTGCAGCTGATGCGGTGCGCCCTACGACAACCTCTGCTGCTCCACCCCTGCCGTCTCCTCCTGCTGGTGCTACTGCCCTGACCGCTGCTGCTAGTGCTGCTTCCCTTCTCAGGGCCCCTGCTGTCGCTTCTTCGTCTGCGGGGCCTGCTCAGCGGATGACGTTTGCTGACCGCCTCCGTGCCGTCGCTGCTGGCTCTGCTGCTGCACCAGCTCCTTCATATCCCTAGTGATAATCACTGAAATACAAGAAGTTCCACCTCTCCTGTCTGACATGTTAAACAAGTACGTATCTACATATGTACAATATATGTCTGCGTGTCCACGCATATAGACCTGCATATATATATATATGTATGTGTATATACCCGTATATATCTGTGTGCATATACTTATGCAATAACTTCTATACTGCTAGTTGACAAGCGTGCAGAAGAAGATACGATACAAGAACACACATATATCTGGCAGCCGTAGGTACACACATATACATATATATATATACATATATATGCATACAAATCTGTGTATGTGTGCATGGGAACTGCGCGTGTTACGAAAGGGAGCATGGAAACGTACAACGGTGTTTCCACGTAAGTGGTCATATCCGCGTGTATGCCTGTTGCTGCACTTACGAATACGTGGAAGGAAGGCGGGGCTGCATTACCATCGTGCGCAGCCTCGATATAATCCTTCAAAGTAGCAAGAGACCAGCATGCAAAAGGCTGAGACGATCAGCACCTTTTGCAAGGATATTCTGCGTATCTCTCCACAATGTGCTGCAGCCGCGTGCTGCTTGTCTCTGCGTGCGGACGGTGGTCAGTCACTTTTTGGCTGCTCCGGATGTTGCGCGGCTGCAGCTGCTGCGCACTTGCTCCTGCTGCTCTTTAAGCTTGCCACTGCTGCTGCTGTTGTGCACCCTTTACAACAATCCCGGCATCCTGACGCCCCTACTGCTGGCGGACGGAGGAGCTGCAGCTGCTGTGCTGAGGTATCACTGCCGCTGGCATGCTGCAGCTGCTGCTACTGTTGAGGGATTGCTGCCGCTGAGCGCGTCAACAACGTGATGCGCACTGCGGTGCACCGGCTGCTCCTTTGGCGAACTAGCCACCGGTCGTGCTGTCAAGTCTGACATTAGTCCTGTTCTGAGCGCTATCGGTGCAGATGCGGACGTTCCTGCATGCACGGCGTAGACACGTGCATCTGGGTGTTTGCGTACGCGTGCATGTAAGGTGTTGCTGCGTTTTCCTGCAGCGCCTTAGTACGGCGGCCTCCCTGAACGAATGGGCTTACACTGCTGCTGCAATATGTGGTAAATTGCTGCGGCAGATTTTTTCTACACATACACGTATACGTTGCTGCTCCGTGCTGTCGCAGCTTGCTGCAGCAGCGTCCTACCTGTCAAAAAAACTTGCAGTCGTCAAAAGTAGCAGTTGACCTCCCGCAGTGGGACAGCATCAGCCAGCCGCTGCTGCAGGCAAGCAGGTGCATCTTGTTTCTTCAGTACTGCTGCTGCGACTGTCGCATAAGCGACGTTGCTGTCGGCCGTCTCCCGCTTGCACACGACTGCTGCAGCTGTTGGTGCCGCATTTGAGTAGGTTATTTCCCCGTAGGGCCTCTCCTACTACTCCTACAGGTTGCTTAGCTGACTGTTGTTACTGCGCTAGCCAGGTGTTGCTCCAGCTGCTGTCCGCTGATCTAACGTCGCTGTCCTTTCTGCTGGTGGAGAAGATGGAGGAGATTGTTGTGCGCATGCGCTTGCTGCTGCAGTTAGCACGAAGGGACGCACGTTGCGGAGCCATTGCTGCTGCCCTAGTTGTAGGCAGCTGCTGGTGCGCTGCTGCGTCTATTTACCGCAGTGCTTGCTGACGTGTTGCTGCATATTCACTCGCTGCTGCTGCCACTGCGTCCTGCTTACCTGTGGTACTGCCGCCAAACGTCGGCAGTTGCCACTTGCTTCTTGCAGCTGCCTCGCACTGCCTGTTATCGGTGCTGGACCGTATGGCCTGCTTGTTCGCGTGTTTCGAGCCTACGTCTGTACGACGGCTGCTGCTGCCCACCGGCACGTGGTGCTGCTGCTGCTGCGAGCCCCTGTCGGTCGTTCGAAGCTTCTGCGGCTGCAGGTTGCCACCGCTTCTGTCGCTGTCTTTCAAGCGCCCGTCAGATCTACTCTCAGGAGCACGCATCACGTCGGTTGCAGCGAGTGAAACAGCCGTTCATTAAAATACAGACTGCGGTATCTCCTGACCGTAGAACTTACGTGCAACAGAACAGCAGTTACGGGAGCAAGAAACGTACAGGGAAAGTGCGTGCGTGCCCGGTACAAAAATTTTATGTATAGGTGCGTGTGGGTAATTGGCGGAGCCGCGCACGAGCGCACGCCCGCAAAAGTGCATTTGTGTATACGTACCCAGGTGTACGCACTTTGTGTAGGTGGGAGCCTCCCACGTATGTAGCCGTCGAGGTGTGCTTTTCTTGAATTCCGCAGTGACGACAAAAGCGCCGTCAAGGAGAAATCACTCTCAGTAGCCCATATATACATATATATATATATATGTGTGCTTCTGTCCTCCGCACTGTCATACTAGAAGTGCAAAATATCAACCGCCAGTTTCTTTGATCTTTTCATCAGCAGAAGACCAAGCGCGGGCGTGCGTACGGGCCCGTTATTGCACAGCGGATCTGTTTGACAAGATATTAGATTTGTTTGCAAGTACGTAGGTACATTAAGCCCGTGGAGTACCGCGTTGTACTGTCTGCAACAGAGTACCAGCTCGTGTATCTATCTATTCGCGCATATAATATTACATTATATAAGCAGTGGACCACTGACAGGTGAGTGAGTTCCACTTGGCGAATTAGTGTCTTTGTGCTGCAGTGCGTGCGTCTGATGAGACTTCGCGAGAAAGGTGAGACATATTGAAGCAGGTGCGATGATTGTCATCCTTCACACTTAAACCGTCGCCTTGTTACCAAAACGCCGACACCGAGCGCGCTTCCGAATCGCGTACGTATCCTTCTGCAACAGTTACTGCGCCTTACTGCGCTGCAATAGCTGCGCGTACCTGGTAGAAGTGTCGCTGCTCTTCGCCCTACGTCTTCACGGCTGCTAACTCCTTTGCTGCTGCAGTTTTGCTGCTCCTGTCTTCCGCAGTACCAGCCGCAGCAGGGAACTGTCTTTTTGACTGTACTGGTGTAAGCCACGGGAGAGAGCTCTACCTCACAGGTTCCGCAGTGTACAGTCGCGTTAGCACGAACAATAGCAGCAGGCAGCAGCTGAGCACATCAGTAGAACGCCCGTTTGCAGATACGAGCAAGGCAACAAAATTACTACTCCCCTCAGCAAAGCAGCGTGTGCCCAGATTCTCTGCTGGATGCTAAAACAGTGGATTCTTTCTGCATCCCGTACGGCAACTGTTTATGCGTTCAATACAAACGGTAAACATGAGTGCATACCTGTGCACCCACGCTTCTAGCCCATGGATATATGTGTACGCGTCAACATCTCTGTGCGGAAACGTTAGTAGGGACGACCTGGCATGAAGGACTACTTTTGCGAGGAATTGGAGCCTAATTTGATATACATTTGCAAGCTACCGTGCGGGAAATAACTCACACTCACACACACACCTATGTGTACACTTGTCGGCGTGTGAACCTGAAGCTGACGTATCAGAAGTTTTACACAAACTTATTCTCTTGTTAACATATATGTATATATATATATACCTGCAGCCCCCACACGTACGCGTACTGCTGTAAACTTTAGGACAAAGTAGAAGAGTCAAACACATAATGCAGTTGAGACTAATACAGGTTACTCGGTCCGTCCAGTATACGTGCACGTAAGCGTCGTAAAATATCAGTCTTCAGGATTCTCAAAGTTGTTCCTTCAAATCAAAAAGTCAGCGCAGAGCAACGGCAGGGCCGGGGTAACACTTCCGAATGGACGCGAGCCGCGGAAAGCACCAAGTCGCCGTGCTGTTGCTGGCGCGTCCACAGATTTAAAGAACATTGCTTCTACTCACACTTACATCCAGCTGTGTGCACGGATGCGATTTTGATATCTATATCTACCTATATATATATATATACGCTCGTGGCGCACTGGTATCAATGAACTCCTAGCGGGTGTGTGTGAAGCCTACCTGAACAGCTTCGCTTTGTGGAGAAAAGCAAGTGTGTCGTGAGGAAAAAGGCTACATGCGCATGTGCGACTCCTCCTTGCACACGTCAAGAGTGCGAGTGGGCAGCTGACGAACTGCTATTTATGGTTGAATGCTATCGTGTTGACAAAAAGACGCGGGTGTGACTCTTTCGAAATTTGCTGCTTCCGCGTAGCTGCTCCACTATTGACGCCTCAAGACCGTGCAGCCCGAGCTACCCACCGCTGCTGCTGTCGCTCGCCTGTAACTGCGGCTGCTGCAGAGGCGACGGCGGGCAGCGCTGCAGAGGAACTGCAGCAGCATGCATGTGAAATCCGCGGGGACTGCAAGAATATCCGTCTCTCCCTCTCACACTTTTGCCTTCCTCCATGCAGCATTTCGCGCTGGAAAGTGGCTGGCCAGTCACACGGAAGAGTTCACTCTATGACGTTCCCGTAATAAACAACCTTGGCCTCGCAGATAAAACACGTATCAGGACACCAGCCGGCAGCCATGAGAAGAGAATGTTTACAGCGAGCCGGCCGTGCACAGAGCAACAGCCGCCACACACGAAAAGATGACTGAGTCAGCTGTTTAAATGTGTGTGTGTGGTGCGCTTTCCTAAAGATTTGCGCGTCTTGCGTTTATCAAGATCTCAACTGATGCAGCTGCTGCTGCTGTTGATTCCTGGCTGCTGCCCTTTTTCCCGGCGCTGTACAGCACGCGCTCTGGGGCAACGGTCCTACTAGTCTTCTCGTGGACGTCTGCAGACCCGTTCCTGTCGCCTTTTCTTTCCCTTTCCTCCTCCTCGCTGTGTTGCTGCTATCCTTCACTTTTTCCGTCCCTCCCTGCCTTCTTTTCTACTGATATATAGACACGGGTCTGTCCACGTCACTTGTGCTTCCCACCGTTTAGTGGTATGCAAACAACCGTAGCAACGCATCACACACAGATAAACGTGCGCTCATATACATATATGTATAGATGTACACACTTTTAGGTGTACTTAGATGTAAGTTTGTTTGAGTGACTGCTGCAGAGGTTATTTCTGAAACGGCATCCTGTTGCTGTTGTGGAAAATGTGCTGGAACTTCTTCCTGTCTGAGACGCTGCTGCTCGTGCGGATTCCTCAATATGGTCGCTCCTGCACTGCGGCTATACGGTGTCGCTCCTGCGACTGACGTGCTGCTGTGCTGTTGAAGCTGCTGCTGCTCCTGCTGCTACTCTTCTTGCACGCGGCGCTGCAGGCGCGCACCAGCTGCTGGGACGCTACTGCTGCTTCTGTTGCAAATTTTAGAAGTGAAGCTGCGGCAGCTGCTACTCAAGCAGCTATTGCTCCTGGTCAGCGAGATGTCGCCTCTGCTGCTACTGCGTGTCGAGGGCTACGAACGCTGCTGCTGCCTCGCTGCTCGCCTGCTGCAGCATCTCCTTCAACGCAGGCAGACTCAACAGCAGCAACGGCCGGGTGTACAAATCTTCTGCTGCTGCTGTTGAAAGTGACGAAAGTACAGCAGCAAGTTCTCTGAAAAGCCACACACATCACAAGCACCAAACAAAAACCAGCGGCCCGAAAATCTAATACCACACACGGTATTACAGAGACACGTTGGAGGCGAGAACAGCGCGCATGCGACGGCCACTGCGGTGTACGTACACCCGTGGACGCGCTTGGGGGGGCGGCGCCCGGAACTACCGGGGAACTAAACAAACGTTGAAAACAGCATAAATGTAGACACAAATAGAAGGAGCAGATATACCTCTATGCGGACAACAACACACTTCACCCTACATCATTTGCACTTATTATACACGTGTATGGATATCCTCGTACATACACACATATACGTATAGGATACCCGCATGCAAGTGCTTGACAAGTATCTTCTCTGTATACGAATATATATCTACGTATGTATGTATATACGTATACGCATGAAATTCTCTACACGGGTAATAGACAGGCTTGCATATGCATCCGCCTAGACCTATCCATACACACGCAGAGCCCCGCGCGGTCTGCAACCTCAACTGCTGTGTCTTTATACGTAATACGTGTACTTACCTATATATACACACGTATACGGGTATACATCTGCGTCTACATATGTAGGGATACATGGACACAGACATACAGATATGAATACACGAATGTATGATGGTGAAGACGCGTATATGCCAGAAACGCCTTACAAATGGGATCCGGAGGCATGGGGACAACGCGTGCAGGGGAGCAGATGCCTCCGTAAAACAAGTGTGTATTTTCCCCTTCCCCAGCATGAATGAGAAGTCTTCTTCTGCGTCACTCTATTCACACACGTAGACAGACTTGCGCACTTACAAATACTCTTCTCTGTGTGTCTCTACATATGTCCCCATGTGTGTATGTATATATATGTGTGTATGTATATATATGTGTGTATGTGTTTGTATGTGTGTATGTGCATGTGTGTGTGTGTCTCTCTCTCTCTCTCTATATATATATATATTCAGATACGTATACAAGTATGTATACATATATACGTATATATATATATATATTGCAGGTGAGGATAGGTATATATGTATAGCAAGCTGTACACAGACGTGTCAATACCTCTACCTATCCCCTTGCTGCATCCGTGTAAGGGGACAATGACACGTCCAGAAAGAAGACTCTCGTCTCGACAGACAGTGTGGACCTCTGCGCAGTTTTGCGTGTAGATACACCGCGCGACAGCTGGAAGGCGCGCGAGCGACAGGAGAGAACGGAAGGCGAAGAATACTGTAGCGACATATAGAGGCCGGCACGCCTCAGCAACTGCTTCGTGAGACACGGCCAGTCACACGACGGAGAGACACACACAGAGAGACAGCAGCGAGAGAGAGAGGGGGGGGAGACAGGGAGGGAGAGACACGGGGAGGGAGACGGGGAGGGAGAGACACAGAGAGAGAGGCAGCAGCGAGAGACGCAGAGAGAGACAGGGGGGAGACAGGGAGAGAGACGCAGAGGGAGACAGGGAGGGACACGGGGAGGGAGACAGGGAGGGGGAGACACACGAAGTGGACACCAACTGGCAAGTCCGTATATACGAAATATACACACAGACGCTTGCAGCACACACGCTTCCACTTCTTCTCATTTTCTCACAGCAAAACAGAAAAAACCACACCCCCACAGGCTACGCCTATATATATATATATGTATATATATATATATACACGTGCGTCTATATTAATATATGTATACATTTGCGTATATATATATGTTTATGTATACATACATATATCTAGTTGACTATATGAATGGACATCAGTGTTTAGACATGGTAACATCGGAGCTGGTCCTCCTCAGCCCAAATACGTATGTGTGTACATATATATCTATATAGATGTATGCACATATATATACGTATATATCTGCGTGTATATAGGTGGATATATATATATATATATATATATACACACACACACACCCACAAGTGTGAGGAAGTATCAATCGTTTGACCTGGCAACACCTGAGTTACCTTCCTTTTCAGCCAGCAGGCGTATCTATTTATATATGCATGTCTAGGCAGTTGATTACATGGGGAAATATGAATACCTACACCAGGCAACATAGCAGGGGTGCCTTACTCAGCAGGACGCAGCACCCCGGCGGAGATAGAGTCTACGAGAAACCCGACTGAGTCCAGGGCAATCTGCTGCTGCGCGGCGTCTGTCTGCGGCTCGTTCTTCTCTTCCTTCTCCTCGCGCTGCTGCTCGCTCGCCTGCAGCCGCTGCTGCCGCTCCTGCTGGTGCTGGAGGTCACTGCTGCTGCGGGTTATTCCGGTGGAAAGGAAGAGCAGCAGCAGCAGCAGGAGTGGAGGCAGCTCCTTCCTAAGAAGACACCAAAACGTCTCCACGGCCTTCTGCACACGTCGCACGTGCAAACAAGGAAGCTGCTGCCAGAGCGGCGGCGCCTGGTGCTGCTCCTTCTGCTCCGGCTGCTGTGCGTCATGCGGGGGGTCGCGTCTCACAGCGTCGCTGTCACTCCCAGCGGGACGACTCGCAGCAGTAGCAGCAGCAGCAGTAGCAGCAGCAGTGGCGGCAGAGACCGCGGGACCGGCAGCGGGCAGCGGCAGCTGACTGAGAATCTTTCTTAACGGGAGACAGAAGAAGGCGACAGTATCTGTAAAAATGGCTTCGGTGCTCTCCCGCAGCATTTTCTCCAGTTCTGCATGCGCGTCGTACGGTGACGGCTCTTTGACGACAGGAAGCAGCCACTGCAGCAGCCCTCTCCGTTCGCCTCCTCCTCCTCCTTTCTTCTCTTCTTGTGCTTCTTCTTCTCCACGGGCACAAAAAGGAGCAGCAGCGTGTGGGTCAGCCGCCAGGGGACCAGCAGCAGCACCAGCAGATCCGACTGCGCCTCGCGGCCTGGAGGACCCGCTGCTGCTGTTGCTCGTGGAGTAGTCCTGCCTTCGGTTGCTGTCTCCCAGCGGACGCCACTGCCGCAGCTGCGTCTCTTCAAGAGGCAGCCCGACCTCCTGCTGCATGCGAGGCAGCAGCAGCGTCGCGTCGACCTCTTCCAGCGCACTCGCAAAATGGTGGATCGCCCGCAGATGTCTCAGCAGCAGCAAATGCAGCACTACACGGTGCCACAGGCCTTCGAGGACTTCTTCTTCATATGCAGCGACTTCTTCCTCGCTCTCGTTACCCTCTCGTCTTGCTCCACCTGCCTCTGCTGGTGCATTCTCTCCTGCATCTCCTGCTGCTGCTTCATCTTTTGGGAGGGCTGTCGTTCCTGCTTGCGGCTCTGTGGAGCGGCGGCAAGACGCAAGGGCAGAAGCGCTGTAACCGTCTGCTGCCTCTGCTGCTCCTTGTTGTTGTTGATCACGAGCCACAAAAAAGCTCACGTTTTTTGCTTCTCCGTTCACTCCTGCTGCTGCTCCCGCCTTGCGACTCGAAGGAGCAGCTGCAGTCGCAGCCGACGACGCGCTTCCGCTGTTGCTGCTGCTGCAGCGTCGGCACCACGCTTTGCACGCCCTCCGCAGCGCAAGTGCCACAGGCATGCGCTGCTGCTGCTGCGCAAGCGGAAGGACAGCCGCCGTTGCATCAGGAGGAAAGGCAGGAGCAGCAGCATGCAGCAGCAGCGTGGCTCGAGCTAGCCACTGCCTTGCTGCTGCTTTACATTGTTGCTGTAAGCAAGCAACAGCTGCCTCAAAAGCTGCGCTGCAGAGGGAAGTGCACGCGTCTCGCTCGAGGCCCCCGCGTCGCAGCAAAGTAATCAGAGCCAACGCCTGCTGCACCGGCGGTAGAAGCAGCACTTTTTGTCTCGCCGCCCCCCCAGAGGAAGCCGACGAAGCAGGTGGAGCAGAATCCACGGCAGCAGCAGCAGAGAGCGGACCAGCAGCTGCCGCAGAAGAAGGCGCAGCAGCAGCACTCCGCTCAGCTGCAGCGGCTGCTTCTGCCGGCCACTCAGGCGTAGCAGACGCAGCAGCAACAGCAGCAGAGCCAGTTTTTTCAGAAGCAGCTGATGCAGCAACGCGAGGCGAAGGCTGCTGCAGCACCGGGGAAACTCTGAGAGTGCGCGCACACAGGCGGTGCACCAGAAGAAGTCCAGGAAGAAAAGAGGGAAAACACGTTTTCGACAAACGCAATTACACTGAACTGGCCATCACTTCCGCACACTCGTGCATACACACCTGCGCACGCACTGGCATGCACATACACATATACGTATATATATGTGTAACACATAGATATCCATACTTCTATTTATACGCGTGTGTATAGAGACAGAGACAAAGAGAGGAAATATATGTAGAGAGAGCTATATGCATGCATGCGTGTATATGGTTCTGTTAAGACGTACGCAGAGATCCGCACTTGTCGCAGGCTCCTAAAAGTATGTACAAGCACGGGTACGTGACTGCATGCACATACGAAGCCTCACTGTTTGCAGACAACTCAAGAAAAAGGAAACCGAGGGAGCGTGTGGCCAAGGAAGTGTTGAATATATACACATACATATGCATACGTACAAGATTAGTGCCCTGTTCGCCTCACCGCATATATATACATATATACATATTTATGTTCGTACGTGTATATATTTACAGGGATACCTGGATACACGCATATATATATATGTACACATATGTTTACAGACAGATATATAGATACATAGATACATAGTGATATCGTATATATATATATATATATACGTATATGTATATGTATATATATGTCATAGTGAGAAGCGCACACACATAAATTTCACGTGTCCTGTCCTTACTACAAAACCATTCAGATCACCTGCTACGCCTAGGTGTTTGTGTGTGCGTATATATATATATATACATATATATACCTATATATATATATATATATGCGTGGGGTGGTGACTCGCGTCAGTCCGTAT